>CM076577.1:221618181-221742257 GCA_034641835.2 Pinus albicaulis | reverse complement strand
GGACCAGTTCAAAAAATTATAGTAATTATGATATGCATCCATTGGCTTTGTAAATATGACGAAACCAAAGTAGACTCTGTCTAGATTGTTGTAACACATTTTGTTTTCTCAAAAACACAAATTTTCAAAGAATACAACATTGCGTATTAACATGACTTCTTATGAATCATTTGATTGTTAAGAAACACACACTCAAAGAAACGCTAAGTTGACAAATCAAATCTGCATAAAAAAATTTCAAAAAATAAGTAATAGAAAGCTAACAAAATTTCTGACAACTTTTATTTTTATCACAAGATGAAATTCTAAACCTAAAAATTGTTATAGTTTGCAGAAAGTGGAAGAACCGAAAAAAATGAAAGTTGGTTCATCAACTTGAATCCTTTGAACTTCTTGTCTCCATTTCATAGTCATCTGATACAGAAGCATAGGTTGAACTAAAACTACCTGAGCTTAAACCTGGAAATTTTATATCTTATGTTATCCACACTTATCCTTGTACTATGATCAGTCTGGAGAGAAGCTTAAAATATATGAAAACCCTTTAGCTTTTGAATATCAAGATAAAATTGTTCCTGAAGTTCAAAGTTAATCATTCATCTCCAATTTAAAAAAAAACCTATAATTTCAGGACAACCATCTTCCAACAATCCTTTATCCTCTAGAAAATCAGTTTCTCAACATCAACAAATGGCTGGGATAAGACTAATTGTGATAGCCAAGTATGCAACACTAGTGCTACCACCAGAAGCTCAAATTCATGATCTTCCTGAAGGTTATCTAAAACATTTGCCTAGATTTAATGGGAAAACAAGACCACCAGCATAATTTCATTTATCTACATTTCTTCATTTTGCAGATAATATGAACATAGAACACATAATAAGTTTATATGAGGTTGTTAGTTCAATCAGTAGAAGGAAATATTAGGATTTGGTTCAGGCAATTACGACCAAATTATATTAACACATGGAGATAATTAAATAATATCTTCATAAATTAGTGGAGTATAAAGAAATATTATGTTTATTATTTGAAAGAATTCAAAGACCTCAAAAGGAATCCCAATGAAATTGTTTCATATTTTATTAAGAGGTTCAATAAAATTTACAATAAGATGCCAACAAATTGTAAACCTCCAGTCACTGCAACTAAGGTTAGATTTTCTAAATCATTTGATGATGATTTTGATTTAATGTTAATGGAAAGAAAATGTAGAACCTTAGTAGACATGCACACTGATGCAATTGAGGTGGAAACTAAAAGAGAAACATCAAGTAAATTGAGAGTTAAGGAAAAAAATAGAAAGAAAATTGAAAGCTAGAACAGAAGTTGGTTCATCTTCGAAAATTAAGGAAGACGAACATAAAATTGATGAAATCGCTCCAATGTTGAGGAAACTGTCTAATAGAATTTCAAGAATGGAAACAAAACCTCTAAAAGTAAAAAAAAATGCGAATAGACCACTAGGAACCTATAAAAGGCCTTTTCAACCACAAATTTTACAGAGAGAAAGACATAATAATGATCAATAGATTCAACTTCCATTGATGATAGATGATCAAGACATGGAAGAAGTAAAACTTGTTGTGGGCGACATAAATTATTTTGGTGATCAAAATTTTGAAAGTGCTATTGTTCCTGTGAATCAGGTTCACCTCGTAGTTAAAAATATAGAGTCTTAAGAAGTTTCTAAATACCAAGATTTTTTCTGAATTTATAATTGTTGAAGTAAACAAAAGATATGATCTCAGACCAAGACACAGTCTATGTGGAACTGTAAAGAAAGTTACCTTTGATTTATTACAAGATAAAACTACTAAAACACTTCTTTCACAGTCTCAAAATCAGCAATTAGGTGAATCAACAACAAAAAAACTTGTTCTTACTATTTTTAACGTGGAAAAAGAACTAGAAAAAGTCAAAATTCCAATTCATTTATCAAAACTCAAAATAAATCTTGGTTATAAACATCAACTATCTAAATGAATCCAATCTTCAAGTGTGGATGCTAAAGGAGATGTAATTAGTTTGCAAGATGAAAAACTCTCAGTTATTTTTGGACCAATTTTGGCTGTTCAAGATGAAAGTTTTTTTCCTTTCTATTTAACTCTAAAGATTCATGATTTTCTCCTCTATAATTGCATGCTAGATTATGGGGCATCTCATAATCTCATGCCAAAAAATGATTATGGATCAAATTCAGTTGCAAGTAACAATGCCCTATTATGATTTATATACATTTTATTCAAAAAAGGTATAGTGTTTAGGACTGATCAAAGATTTGGTATTAACCTTAGCACAAATTCCTTTTAAGAGTGTTGTGATGGATCTAGAGGTTACAAATATTCCCCCAAAATTTGGTAAGTTGTTATCAATATCCTGGTGTGCTAAACTGGGAGAGAGTTTACAAATGGATATGTCATATGCTACCATCCTAGTCTATGAAGGAGAACAACTAAGGCTTTACAAAGAAGTGAGATTCATAAATACCGTGTAATGCTAGCCAAGCTGTAAATCACCCTACATATGCTATGGACCAAGATTTAGGGTGTTTCATTTTAGCTCTAAATGATGTGTAATGTACATAATAGAATTTAAGACATTGTAAATATTCCTCAGTATTAAGAAAATGATGTATGGAAGATGTATTTTGATGGAGTTTTTTCTAGAGAAGGATATGGATTTTGGATTGTTTTGATTTCACCTAAAAAGAAAATTATTGCTCAATGTTTTAAACTAGACTTTGAGGTCACAAAAATGTAGCAAAATATGAAGCTTTGATACTAGGATTGGAACTGACCAAGAAAATGAGAGTTCAGAGTTTGTTAGCATTTGGTGATTCATAATTTGTGGCGAGACAAGATAGAAATTTCCGTCACAAAATGGCATCCTAGGTTAACAGATTACAGAAATGAGACATGGGATTGTATAGAGAAATATTTTCAAGCTTTTAACATTGAAGCCATACCAAGAGAGGATAACATGCAATCGGACTCTTTGGAAGTTTTTGCAAGTACTTTTAAAGTTCCAGAATCTTTTCAATTACAATACCAGATTGAGGTTAGATACAAACCTTCAATCCCTAATAATGTAAAACATTGGAAAGTATTTGAAGATGTTGAGCAATTAAAAAAGTTTATGCAGGCCATTGAGGAATTTTCTTTCATACATATTGATGAAGAAAACAATGCAACAATCATTGAAAGTATTTCCGACACAGAATTAATTTTCAAGTAGAAAATATACGACCATGAGATTATTCAGCTATCCAACAATCATATTCCTAAAGGATTAGTTCCCCTTGAAAGATAGTTTGACTAGAATGATGTTATAAAACCTTAAGTGCTAAATTCACAATAAGATGATGTGCAAGATTGTAACATTGGTACCAAAGAAGAGGCTGGAAACATTAAACTTTTAGCAACACTACCAGAGGAGATTAAAGACAAATGTATTCAGTTGTTTAAGAAATATAAAGATGTTTTTCCATGGAAGTATGAAGATTTGAAGATTTATGATACATCTATTATTGAACATAAGATTCCTTTGAAACCAGAAGCTAAACCATTTCAACGAAAATTGAGGAGGATAAATCCAATTATGTTCCCAATAATAGAAAAGGAAGTAAATAAACTACTAGATGAAAAAATCATTGTTCCTTTAAGATATTATGAATGGATAGCTAATCTAGTTCCTGTCAGGAAAACTGATGGAGAAATCAAACTTTGCGTTGACTTTAAGAATCTGAAAAGGTTTTCATTGAAGGATAATTACCCACTGTCAAAGATGGATCATATGTTTCACAGAGTAATAAGGTCTAACAAAATTTTAATGTTAGATGGTTTTTCTGGATATAATTAGATATTGGTCAGTGAAGAAGACATAGAAAATACAACTTTTACAACACCACAGGGTACCTTCATATATGCTAAGATGCCAATTGGCCTAATAAATGTCGTTGCAACCTTTCAGAGAGACATGGACTTGGCATTTGTAGGAAAAGTAAATAAATTCATAGTAATTTACCTTGAGGATTTGACAGTATTTTCAGAATCTGATGCAAATAATATAAAACATTCGAAGAAAGTTTTTGAGAGATGCAAAAATTTTGGGATTTATCTTAATCCCAAGAAATCAAAATTTTCCTTGAAAGGAGGAAAATTATTGGGACATATCATTTCAAAGGAAGGAGTCACAATAGATCCCAAAAGAGTATCAACTATTTAGATAATCGGTTTTCCCAGAAGAAGAAAAAAAAATTCAATGAGTTTTAGGCAAAATCAATTTCTTAAGAAGGTTTATACCTAATTATGTAGAGATTGTAAAATATATTACTGATATGCTTAAAAAGAATCATGGATTTAAATGGAATGCACAAGCTAGATTTTCCTTTTGACAAATAAAAAAGGAACTTACAGAAGCACCAATATTAGCCAATCCAGATTATTCAAAGTCTTTCAGTATCTTCTCTTGTGCATTAGACAATACAATAATAACAATTTTATTACATAAAATGAAGATCATTATGCGCATCCAATTACTTTATTTAGAAAAATTATGAGGGATGCATAACTAAAGTATGATATAATTGAAAAACAAGCTTATGCTTTAGTTCAAGCTTTGAAAGCTTTTAGAATTTATGTGGTTCATTCTCCAATAATAGCTTTTGTACCCAATAATGTAGTAAAAACAATGTTAACTCAACCTGATACAGATGAGACAATAGGGAGGTGGATAGCCAAAGTTTTGAAATTTGATTTGGACATCAGACCAACAAAGCTAGTTAAAGGATAAGGATTGTCTAAGTTGTTAGCAAAATCAAATTGTAAAGTTCTGGGCATAAATTCAATTATGCAAATTCTAGGAGTTCCAAAGGAGAAGAACCCACAAGAGCCTTCTAGTTCAATACCACTTCAACTTCCTTTGTATATTGATAAAAACTTTTTATTATCAGACTAGTATAAACATATTGTACATTTTCTGAGATATTTTGAATATTCTCTTGAGTTCAACATAAATCAATGCAAGTCTCTTCAACTTAGAGCAATGAAATATTGTGTACTCAATGCAAACTTGTATTGGAAGGATCCATTAAACATTCTTTTACTATGTTTGACTAAAAGTGAAACAGAGGGTGTAATGAGCAATTTCATGGAGTATGTGGAGGTCACTATGCTTGGAAAAAAACGGAACAAAAAATATTTAGACTAGGATTCTATTGGCCTAAAATATTTTCCCAAGTTAGTCTCAAAATACGGAGTTGTATTCCTTGCCAAATATCTGTAGGTCAACAAAAAATGGTTGTTCTAGCTCTTATTCCAGTACTAGTTGAAGATCCTTTCTTGCAATGCAGTTTGGATTTCATTGGTGAAATAATTCATTATTCTAGTAATCAACATAGTTGTATCCTAACTTCAACTAATTATTTCATAAAATGGGTAGAGGCTATTCCTGTAAGAAATGCAACTGATTATGTGGTCATGAAATATATTGAAGAAAACATTTTATCTAGGTTTGGTTGTCCAAGGAAAATAGTTACAAACAATGCTCAAGATTTTATTTCCATTAAAATGATTGAATTTTGTCAAAACCAAATTTCATTACATCACTCTACACCTTATTACCCACAAGGGAATGGACTAGCAGAGTCACCAAACAAAAGTTTGATCAAAGTCATTAAGAATGTGTTAGCATATCATAAAATAAATTGGGATAGCCATTTGAAGTATGCATTATGGGAAAACAAAGTTTCACCCAAGAGATATATTGGTAAATCTCCTTTCCAACTTGTTTATGGTACTAAAGCCATTTCCCCTACCCAATTGGCATTTCTAGTCATGAAACTCTTGCAGGATTCTTATAAGGAAACTGATGATTTCTCTAAACGAATAAATCAAATCATTGAACTCAACTAGGACAAAGAAGAATTTCAACAGAAACTCTTACAATACTATGATAAGTCGAATAATATATTTGACAAGAGAGCCAAAGAGAGAAATTTTAGACAGGGAGACCTAGTTTTAAGATGGGATGCAAGAAGAGAGAAAAAGGAAAGCATGGGAAGTCTAGTAATATCTGGTTAGGACATTTTAAAATTGCAGAAATCAAAGGGAATAGCACATTCATTCTTCATAACTTACAGGAAGAATATTTCTCATTTCTAGTCAATGGGAAATATTTGAAATACTACACTCAGTACTATGTAAGTTCTCTTCATTATCAGTGTAAATAGCTGGCGTGATATATATTTAAAAAAACAAGTGTGATTTTTTTTTACAGCAATGGATCCATAGCCTAAGGAGAAGGCACATGGATCTGCATGTTCTCTGCATCCTACAGGGGGGAGAAATCCCTAGATGGAGTGGATGTTGTAACTATTTTTTACCCATGCAATTTATTTTTAAATGGTATATTTTTCAAAATATAAAAAATATTTAATTTATTTGCACTTTGTAATAAAACTTGACATATCTTTATAAATGTCGCTTTAGTTAAATTTTCGGAGCCAATAAAGTTTTTTTAGTCAGTATTTAAATAAATCTGCCAACACTTATTTACTAGGAAACTTCCATTGACATCGATTGCCTTCGCCACAATCAATGGTTAACAATAGTTTGCGAGACCTCCCTACATTCCCAATGCACTCCCCAGGTTTAACGAAAGGGGGAGGAGGGGGGTGGGGGGGGGGGGGCGAGGCGGGATCCACAAACCTGTTTCAAAACAACCACCCATCAATATGTGTCGAGCACTCATCTATTACAGGACCCCTCGTCTGAAATACAACTTACCACCACAGTGCACACCCCCCTCGCAAACCACTTTCTGCCTAATTTTTTCCTTTGCTACCACTTCTGCCACTTTATCCCCTCCGCTAAATAACCGCCAAATTAACCCTTGCCATTTCCTTCGATAATTTTAATGATTTAATCGTTAAATCATTAAATTATCTCCCGCTAACATTTCAATAGCTATTTTTCGACGCGCCAACCATTAATTTCACTGACGGATATCCAAAATCATCTGCTAAATTAATTATCCTCCATCAACCGTATCATTTTCCTTTATTTCGCCATTGTTTGTAGAGGTGGTCAATGATGATTTTTTTTAAAATTTTGCAGTCAACCACATCAATCAACCAACAGATCACTGGATATTCTTAATTCCTTGCTTCCCTCTTAATTCAAAATGGCTAGCCAGAAGGGAAAAACTAAGATTTTTGTTGAAAACCCAATGCTTACCCTTGTCCCTAATTTAGATGAATTCCCTCTGGTAGATGCTGATTTCAAAACCATGTAAACCAAATGTGAATTTGACTTATCTGAATTGCACAATTGGGCATTTTAAAAATTTGAGGATGCTAGTGATGAATTCAAATTTTGGGAATCATGTTACCTCAATTTGTTTTCCTTCAAACTCATCATTTCCCCAAATTTGTTTCTTGGTGTGAAAATCGTTATCTACCCATCTAGAGAGCAATAGTAGCCAAAAACGGTGAATCCTTGTTCTCCATAACCCCATAATCTATTTTCCAGGCCTTGCAAATTAATCCTCCAAGTTCCCTTCACACATTTTTAGTTGATTCGTTGATGGAAATTTACCATAAACTTACCTTTCAACAATGAGCTAATCTTTTTTAGTCTTTTATGCCAAAAGGTTCCAAATTACCTTGTCAAAATCCACCATATTTTTCAGCAACATTTCCAGAAATGTCTAGACAAGTAATTTCTATGTCTTGTTGTCTTTTAGGCTATCAGAGTGACGAATGGGTCGATGAAGTCATCTTAGGATTCTTGTTAGTCTTTCCATATGGTAAACAACCGTCTGTTCTTTTCAAATTTGGCCAGTTTATTTCATATACCATTCATGAACAATTCTTGAAATTCAGTGCAGAGATATCTTTTAAACATCAATATGAATTGGTGTATAGTCTGAAAGATTCAAAATGTCACTCCAAAAGCTTGACTCATAGGGAAGGCCATAATCTGTCATTCATTAGACTTCATTAGTTGTAAGGAATTCAAAAGATTACTCTTTTAGTGATTTTGTAGATCATTTTATGTATTTGTCATTGTGTCTACTTAGCAGTGTGCATTGTTGAATGATATTGTTAATTGTTAATGTTTATATGATTTTATTGAAATTGTAAAAAGAGCCAAATACTGATTCATCCCCTCTCAGTATTGGTGAATATTCCAAAAAGGAGAAGGAGATTCTAATGAGAAAGGTTCAAATCACAATGTTCCCACACAAAATCCTCATTCGCACAAAGTAGATGTGAAAATTCCTAAATCTAGAATCCTATTGCTACAACTGGAAAATAATCACCTAATTGTTAATCTTTACATAACAATTTTTTTGCATTTATCTATGGCAAACGTTGAATACACCACACTACAACCTACACAAGTATAAAAATGTTGCGGAGATAAGATACAACGCAGGAAAGAAAGAAACACACAATCAACACCGTTATTTTTGGACAAATGTCCCTGGAAAAACCCAATGCAAGAAAACTGGTGCAACAACTGAGGGTTTGTATTATTATGCAGTAGTTTCTCAATACACATCTTTGGATGCCTTACTGGCTATCTAATACTTAGAATATGATTGGTAGAAATGAAGTGAGAATTAACCTCACACTATCATTGGCGATCTAACACTAATCCAACCTCTGAATGACTAGCCCCAAGTTGCCTCTGCACAGTCACTGCGTTGCCTCTACGTCACAACTCATAAGGACTGTGTCACTCTGGCTGATCGATTTGCTGGCTAGATGCTCAGATCTCTAACTTTCCTATCTCACATCCCAGCTCCCGACACTAGATCTGGACTGCTCCTCAAGAAAAACTGCGGCTATACTCTCAGGCTCTTCGTTTCCTCAGCGTGGCTCTACGCTACCTCTCTGGATCTCACTCTGCCTCTTCTGCTTTATATTCACCGGATATGGAAAAATTCCACCGGCCACTATCCCCGCCACTCAATGCAAGAAATCAAATCGATCACTCCTCTGGAAACTTCTGTGCTGCTCTCTTGAGAATTCGATCTCTAGATCTCTCACCCGATGCGTCCTCTAAGTGCCCATTGATCTTCTTCTTATAATCTTCTTGTTGAACATTCAATAGCCCAGATTAAATCCTAATCAATTGCTCGGATCATCTTGACTCGATCTCAGTATTTTTCTAGAAGATTTACACCCAGTTTAATTAATACCATTTAATTATTTTAATTTCCTAAGTTTACAATTAGGCATCCATTAAAAATAATTAATTATTTTAATTAAACCTTCTCTGGGTGGAATTTCCCAAAACAATTTATGGGACTTGAAGACTGCATGTCCTAGCCTCCTTGAAAATTCGTGAGGCTAGAGAACATCTGATGCTACAAAAATCAACACTCCCTCTTAGTGAGGAATGTGCTCTAACAATTCCACCTGTTGAAGCATTACTCTGACTCTGTATCATCTCCCTCTGGGCCACTGATGTCTGACATCACTGCCCACCAACTACTGCGCAAATGTTGCATCTATGTTGTTGCCAACTACATCTACATTGCAACTCTAGCCACTACATTGTAACTTTAGCACTCCTTTGAACCAATTGACACTGGTCCATCCTGCTACTTCTGATATGGGCTCCTGTAGCAAGCTATTGATCCAAGAGGTGGACTTCTCAAGGATCCTGCCCATCTATAGTTATCTGGAACTACAGCACTAGATCACCCCACCTCTCCCTTGGAGGTATATGGAAATCATGGAAAACTCCTCTTCAATCTTACAGTATAAGCTCGTTGATCCTGCTCCTCCTTGTCCTTCTTTTGAAGAAGACACTGAGAACTGAAGTGACCCATCTCACCACATCAGAAATACTTGATCTTCAAAATTTCCTTTCGCCTACGCTGCTCTTGTTGCCCCTTTGATGCAAGGGATGCATTTTCTTCTTCCTTTACTTTTGCTTTTTGCTCGCTGCTGTTGTTTTCATCTATTTTTCTCTTTACTAAATCATGCCTCATCTCTTCTTGTTGGAGCGCAGCTCATATCCTCTGCCAATCTAGTAAATTTTCTCTGCCCATAATACTTTGGACAAAATCTTGCCATTCTTCTAAGACGTTGTTTAGGGTTAATCTCACCATCTCTGTAGCTTGAGGCGCTAACCCTACAACTACTAGCTGATCCCGGACTTCCTGAAGCTTCGTAAGGAAGTGATCTATGTGCTACCCCTTCTACATCCTCGTGGATCTCATCTTCTCCTCCAAGTAGATCTTATGCTGCTCAGAAGATCCATGATACAACGTGGCCAATGCATCCCGCATTTCTTTGGATGTACCTTTGCCTACTATGCGAGATACAACGTGATCTCTCACTCCGTCGAGGATCAACTTCTTGGCCTTTGCCATATCCTTCTTGTAAGCTTTCAATGGATCTAGGTCTGCAGGGACAACTACCATTTTATTAATGAAGGCATTAAGATCATGATAATCTAGAAGGAAGGATATCCTTTCCTTCCAAATCACATAGTTGGAGGCACCCTCCAACCGATCCTAATCTCTTAATCCAGTTGTTGCCATCATGCCCAAAAACAATGTCAAAGTCTGCCTCTAACCCTCTACATAGATGCTGACTGGCTCTACGCACTCCCTGCTGGAGTTAGCAAAACTTCTCTCGGCTGCTACTGCTTATGCATGGGAAATTAGAATTTATGGGAAATAAATTATATAAGGTCAAAATTCCCTCAATGTGCTCTTCTTCCCTTTTGACGTTTTTCTGCTCTAGCAACTGTTGCAGAAAATCTGCGTCCCAACTGAAGATCTGGTTTGTGCTGAAGCTGCTCCCTCTGCCACTGACAAATTTCGATATGGAAAATATTCTTCTCTGTCAGCTCACTTAGGGAAGGACTTTCCCACAAAAATCTTGCCCTCCTAGCATTGGACTGCACAACCCTTCTGGGGATTCTATCTGTTGCCTACGCAGCTCTTCGAGGTCCCTATTCAGCTCTACTTATGAGCTCTTCTCTGCTTCAACTATGCTTTGATACCATGTGAAAATTCCTAAATTTGGAATCCTATTGCAACAACCAAAAAATATTCACCTAATTGTTAATCTTTATATAACAATTTATTTCCAGTTATCTACGACAAACATTGAATACATCACACTCCAACCTACATAGATAAAAAAATGTTGTGGAAACAAAATACAACGCAGGAAAGAAATAAACACACAATCGACACCGTTATTTTTGGACAAATATCCCTGGAAAAACCCAATGTGGGAAAATCGGTGCAACAATTGAGGGTTTGTATTATTATGTAGTAGTTTCTGAATATAAATATTTGGATGCCTTACTGGCTATCCAATAAAGAGAATATAACTTGCAGAAATGAAGTGAGAATTAACCTCACACTATCACCGGCGATCCGACATTGATCCAACCTCTGAATGGCTAGCCCCAAGCTGCCTTTGCGCTGCCTCTGTGTCACAACTCGTAGGGACTGCCATTAGGGGAATTTCGAGGTCTAAAATGGGCCTCCAAAGGAAATTATAAAATAATAGTGGAAATAATAAAACAAGATTAGATTACATCATCAAATTTTATGGGGAAAAAAGAAAAAACTACTTTTTCAACTGATCTCCCTATGGGTTTACTCAAATTTCAAGCAGGAACACTCGTTGGAT
Source organism: Pinus albicaulis (assembly GCA_034641835.2). Lineage (NCBI taxonomy): Eukaryota > Viridiplantae > Streptophyta > Pinopsida > Pinales > Pinaceae > Pinus > Pinus albicaulis. The sequence goes on along the minus strand of CM076577.1, from coordinate 221,730,583 downwards.
GCAAAATTTGATTCATCATCCAAGGGGTACCCATGTTGCATACTTTCGACGGAATTTTCTACACAGTAATGAGAAATATATGAAAAACAGGATTGTAATCACAATTTGTCATGTATTTTTCATTTTTCGTATAACAGGGTCCATCAAAAGTATGCAACATGTGTACTCCTTGGATGAGGAATTAAATTTTGCATCCAATGAGTACTCTCGCTTGAAATTCAAGTAAAACCTTAGGGAGATAAGTTGAAAATAGAAGTTGAAAAATAGTTTTATTATTTTAATTTTTTTAATTTTTTACTTTTTTACCCAAAAAATGGTGAATCATCCCCCATGGTTGACATCATCATCTTGAATCCTATTGGTTCTTATAAAGTTTATTTTGATTGTACATTTTTCTTAGAAGGCCCATTTTAGACCTCAAAAGTTCTTTAATGGTCACTCCTTTGGCTGATTGATCTGCTAGCTGGATGCCCAGATCTATGACCCTCTGGTCTCACACCCCAGCTCCTGACACTAGATCTGGACTGCTCCTCAAGAAAAATTGAAAATCTACTCTCAGACTCTACACTGCCTCTGCATGGCTCTACGTTGCCTCTCTAGATCTCACTCTGCCTCCTCTACTTTGTATTCACCGAATCTGGAAAACTTCCACCAGCCATTATCCCTGCCCCTCACTGCAAGAAATCAATTCGATCACTTCGGCAAACGTTGTGCTGCTCTCTTGATAATTCAATATCTAGATCTCTCACCCGATGTGTCCTCCAAGTACCCATCGAGCTTCTTCTTATAATATTCTCGTTGAACATTCAACAACCCAGATTAAATCCTAATCAATGGCTCAGATCATCTTGACACTATCTCCTTCTTTTTCTAGAAGAGTCACACAATGTTTAATTAATACCCTTTAATTATTTTAATTTCCACTTAGACATCCTTTAAAATAATTAATTATTTTAATTAAACCTTGTCCGAGTGGAATTTCCCAAAACCATTTATGGGTCTTGCAAAATGCATGTGTCCTAGCCTCCCTACAAATTATATAGACTATAGCACATTTGATGCTACAAAATCAACAATAGAGACAGTAGGCGAGAGAACAGTATAAAGAGGTGCTATGAGTTTAGGCGTTGTTAAGGTAACACTGGCTGTAGTAGATACGTCATATATAATGCACTTATGGGAGAAGAAATGCACAAATACGAGATACTTCAGATTTTATACACAAACAAAAAGAAATGTATAGAAAAGCGACACCTCAGATCTGACACCGAGGGTGTTTTCACATGCAGGACAAAATCATTAAATTAAAATTAACTAGATTTGCTACTATTGTCAGGCTAAAGGAATATCCACAAATGCATTTTTCATTAAGGTGAGCCATACATAAATACATTAAGGAGATGAATCTTGGTTTCATCTTTAATGACCTCCAATGATTCTTGACATTCATCTATGCCTTCATATTTCTCCTAATTTAACGTTCACAGAGAAATTATAATCTACATCAATCTTTAAGGATTAGTTATCTAATAGGTCAAATTCAATCTTGAGGAGCGACTTTTTGTTGATATTCTCTAACCCACTATGAGGCCTCCCACATAGTAATTACCATGCCAAGAACATATTTCCTTGGAAGAAAACTAATCTTTCTCTATCTAGCAACGTAGGTTGATTTTTTTGTAGGTTGATCATACAAAGTAAAGGTTCTCATGATATCTGTTGATGAAATCTTCAAAATAAGTTTGATGAAGTCCTAATTAAATCTTTTCATAAATTACATAAGAGAAGGCTTCCCTTTCCATCTAGAAAATATCATAATCAACAATGTCTCATATACTTCTTGAAAATTCAAAAGGCACTTTGTCCAAACTTCATAAAAATCAAAGCCATGAAAAGTTTATCTTTAGAGATTTCACTATTTAACATGTTCTTGTCCGTACTGTCCATGGAAGAAACCTTCGGTTGAATAACTTTATAACATTGATTCCTAGCATCCACAATAAAACTTAGTCATAAATAAAGAGGAATGCTACCTTGGATCAAATAAATGAAGAGGACTATGTTGCTACAAGAGGTTGAGCACCTTAGTGAAGGTTGATAAGGTTTTCAAGTTTAGATTCCCTAAAGTAAAGATGGTTCATGACGACCTCTTGTTTAAAGGAGGCACAATGGGTCTCAAGGCAACAAATAGTCTATTCTTCTTCGAATACCTACCAAATACTTAAAACAATTTGTCTATATTGATTTTTATGGATTTGGGCAATCCTTTTCATCCCTGTCTCAAAAACTTTGAGGATAAATTAATACTTTTCCTTCATATATGTTGACCCTACTATTTCCAAACTTAAAAGTTGTCTCAAATTAATCTAAATAGATTGAGGAATACTTGTCATTTATTTTCAAAGGAATAATCGATTAATCATTTGTTTGTGCAGTATTCCTTTGCAAAACTAGTATGGAAGGAGGTACTTCAAGCACTTAATGCTCCTGATTGTTAGTAATCCAATTTGTTGGAGTAATGCATGAGAGAATGAGTAAGAGACCCTCAAATCAAAATTTTTATAACCCTTTCCAATTATATATTATGGGGAATTTGGCTTTAGCATAATCAATTGTTGTTCAAAGACATGTCTAGAAATATGAAATTCGTAGCTCACAAGATCATGGTGGCCTTTAAGGAGGTTAAGAAAGATCCAACTACTAAGGTGATTAAATCCAGATTTAGTTTGGCTTGTTATCAATTTGTCGCTTGGAGCTATTTTGATGGTGTCAACCATAATCATTTGTTTGTGCAATATTCCTTTGCAAAACTAGTCTGGAAGGAGGTACTTCGAGCACTTAATGCTCTTGATTGTTAGTAATCCAATTTGTTGGAGTAATGCATGAGAGGATGAGTAAGAGACCCTCAAATCAAAATTTTTATAACCCTTCCCAATTATATATTATGGGGAATTTGGCTTTAGCCTAATCAATTATCGTTCAAAGACATCTCTAGAAATACAAAATTCACAACCAAGAATCTCCAACACATTGTGATGCATGAATTGTTTTTTTTTCTTTCTCAAAATCATTTCTACAAGCTAAAATCCGGTGCAGGGTCTAGGAAAAATGATTGGGCCAAATTGTTGGCACTTTCAATTCTTCTTCTCTGTAAAAGAATTGGACATTCAACATATTCAAGTGGTAGGGGGCTCAAAGGTTTTGGCACAATGATTTCATCGAAAATCATACTTGGATAACCTTATTTTGATTCAACTGTAATGAAAAAACATGGAGTTACAAGATTTTTTTGTTTTGGATTCTATCAACCACATATATAGGAGCTTCCACCAAGAAGCAAACTTGCTATAAAAATAGGTTATCGATATAGTCAAAGGGATCATGGTATGATCTAACTTCCAAGGCAAGGTGGCCCTAGTTGAGGTTCAAAAACACCTTTACTAATCCTTGTTTCTTCTTATGGGTTTACTAAGGCTTGAGATCAAATTTGTTGGATGTATTGACAATATGCCTATGTTGTAATCTAAAATGTCTTTTTTTGTATGATTGACCAACTAGGGTGTATATGTCTAAGAATAGTTTCCTTCTCTTTTTAGATAATCTTGGATGTGTTGGAAGGTTTTATAGAACAATTCTTGGCTTCAAAGGAACTCTTGGATGCATATTTTGATTTTTTATGAAATAAAAAATATACAATTTTTTTCTTGGAATATATATATATATATATATATATATATATATATATATATTAAATGCACTTTACTTTTCTCATGCACAATTTTTTTTAAATTTATAAAATAAATTTATTGATTAACAATATTGTAACACATCATAATAAACACCAAAACCTCTGTTCACTTAATAAAAATATGGGAATCTTATGAAAACAATTTACAAACCTGTAATGAAAAAAAACACTATAATATATTGCAAATGCAAGAAAGATCATATATATTCCATTAATAGATATTTGTTAAAATTGGACAACTAGGTCCAAACTCCATGTTGTGATGCTCAGATGAAGATACCAATATTTGTATTGGGTTCCTCTTTCAGAGAGGTGTAAGATCGATCTAAAATTGATCTTAATCTGATGAGCAGAACATTTATTTTGAATTTATTTTTAATAATTTCAAATATGTGCAAGTCGGCCTTAAGGTTTTACACCCCCAGCAGATGTGTCACACACCTCAGTGATTGATATAAATAGAGTCAACATTGGAGGAATTTTTCATTCTTCTCATCCTCACACATCATCTCCTCCTTTGATTTAGTACGAGCTCCTTGGAAGCAGTTTTGGTTCACACGTGGGAAGAAGGACAAATTTACTGCAGCTAGGGTTTCCACGCAAGTTTGACCAACATTGACTTTGGTCAACGCATGGTCCTAATAGGCTGAAAATTGGTGGAGACTTCGATTTTGGAAGGCTGTACATATTGGCACAAGAACCAAGGTCAAAAGGTTGACCGAAGATCGAGCTGTGTTGACTTTCTTGCTACTGTCATGTGTTGACTTTTATGGACAACATTGACTTTCTAGGGTTGACTTTGAGTTGACCGTGTCGCTGTTTTGAGGGCTGCTGTGACACATGCTGGGTTGGTTGACCAAGGAGACTTTTTTGGTTGAAGCATCCTGTTGACCGTCGTAACGCACCACCACATTTTTCTGTTTCTAGTTTGTCTTCTGTAGATCCACTGGTATGTTCTATTAGCATTTTACTTGATTGTTTACGTGATTGCTATAGTAAAAAGTAAAGTTGTATCAAGCATAAAACATCTACATAAATTTACGTGGTATCAGAGCTGAGGTGAAGACAAGCCCTATTTGTTGCAATCACCGAAGAGGAAAATGGGTTCCACAAACTATGGCTTCAAGGAGGATGACAAATTGACTGAGAAGGATGACTTCCACGCTTGGAAGATGATATTGGATCTCAAATTGGAAGACCAAGATGTCATGGACTTTCCTCAGGGAAGTATCTTCATCAAAGGTGACATCATGGCATATCTCCACTTCCTTTTGACCAGGCACATAGAATCTATAGGCCTTCGAAGTTTCCAAGCATGTTGATGGCTGGTACCACTTTATCTGGGATATGGTACAGCGAGGCACCATAAGGCTCAATCATAGGAACTGATGAGCAAGTCGCAGATATTCTCACTATGCCCTTGGGGAAGGTCATGTTCTTAACCTTCCGTGGAATCTTGGAATCATGGAATGACCCTATTCTGAGGGTCCTGTTGGACGATGAGCTCTGGGAGCTTTGGGGGGCTTTGGGGATAGCTTCTCAAAGCCATAAGCAACCACAGGGCTAGGCTTGCCGAACCTTGTTGGTGTGCTTGGGCCCCACCGTGATGATTGAGTCGGTTCGCCTTTCATGATTTGTGCCTTGTATGCATCCTACCCATTTGAGTTCCGGACTCATGGGAAGTACCTCTCATTTGGCCAATGAGGTGGGAAAAGACAGAGACTAGTAGCAAAGACTGATGGACGCATCAGAGATTGCCGTACTCTCTATCTAGGATGACACATGTCCAACCACTTGATCTGGGATCAAGTCTAGTGAGGTTTCAGATCTCCTACTGACTTCGGGTCAGATAAACCAACTTTGGGTTGGTATGTGACACTTTGAGTCCATGTGAGGTTTCAGACCTCCAACTGACTTCAGGTCAGTGAGACTAACTTCGGGTTAGTATATATGACTCTTGAGTCCAAGCGAGGTTTCGGACCTCCTACTGACTTCGGGTCAGGTAAACCAACTTAGGGTTGGTATGAGACTATTTGTGAGTCCGATAGAGGTTTCAGACCTCTAGGCTGAATCTGTTAGCCGAGGAATGATATCTTTCTGACTGACCCACTTCTGTTCTGAAATAAAGAGGCCAGCAAAGCAAGTTACAGCAGGATGACGCATGATGTTTGATTGCACAAGTGAATGGAGTTCTCCCTAGTTGAGAGGGAGTGTTAAAATTGGACAACTAGGTCCAAACTCCATGTTGTGATGCTTAGATGAAGATACCAATATTTGTATTGGGTTCCTCTTTCGGAGAGGTGTAAGAACGATCTAAAAATTGATCTTAATCTGATGAGCGGAACATTTATTTTGAATTTATTTTTAATAATTTCAAATATGTTCAGGTCGGCCTTAAGGTTTTACACCCCGAACAGATGTGTCACACACCTCAATGATTGATATAAATAGAGTCAACATTGGAGGAATTTTTCACTCATCTCATCCTCACACATCATCTCCTCCTTTGATTTAGTACGAGCTCCTTGGAAGCAGTTTCGGTTCATACATGGGAAGAAGGACGAATTTACTACAGCTAGGGTTTCCACGCAAGTTTGACCAACGTTGGCTTTGGTCAACGCATGGTCCAAATAGGCTGAAAATTGATGGAGACTTCGATTTTGGAAGGCCATACATATTGGCACAAGAACCGAGGCCAAAAGGTTGACCGAAGACCGAGCTGCGTTGACTTTCTTGCTGCTGTCCTACGTTGACTTTTCTGGGGTTGACTTTGAGTTGACCGTGTGGCTGTTTTGAGGGCTGTTGTGACACATGCTGGGTTGGCTGACTAAGGAGACTTTGTTGGTTGAAGCATCCTGTTGACCGCTGTAACACACCACCACATTTTTCTATTTTTGGTTTGTCTTCTGTAGATCCACTGGTATGTTCTATCAACATTTTACTTGATTGTTAATGTGATTGTTGTGGTAAAAAGTAAATTTGCATCAAGCATAGAACATCTACATAAATTTACAATATTGATGCCATGCTTGAGTTGAGTGGTATGCAAATTCTCATGAACTTATGAGATCTATGCCAAGAAAAATGGCTATGTATTTCCACCTCATTGAAGATTAATCTTTGGATGAATTCTATTGTTTAATGCTTCAATGTTGAAGTATTTCCAAAGTAGGCCCTAGTCAATATGCAATCTCATTAATAAAAACAATGCCTATTCATTATAATGAAACACATATGCATTTCTCATGTATACATAGCCTTCAATATCAACATTTTCCAATCAAGAACTTGAGGATGTTCGATAAACAATTTATTGCCAACATGGTTTTATATTTGTTTTATCAAAATACAATAATATCAATGTTTTTACAAAATCCACCCAAAGTTTTTAGCTTGGAATGACAATGACTATTCATCAATAACTAATATATGCATGAATTAAAAGTATGAAAAAGAAAATAAAACACATTCTAAGGTAGGGATTCTTAGGGAGCTCTTTTACCAACTTGTAGTCAATCTACATAAATATGTGCATTTGATCAACAAAGATGGAGACAACACAAAAAATAGTAATGATGCCTCTACTTATGATTGCAAATCAATTCAATATGTGATGCTTTTATACTGCATATAGATCTATGTACACAACGATAAGAGTATTAACAATCACACAAGTAATTAGGACTTTCTAACTAAAGCTTTCTAGTGATCTTCATATTGATGTAGTGGAAACCTTCACTTCCTCCCCTATAGTAATTATTTTTAACAAATGCTTTATGCCAATATCTTCATAATGACATTGTGCAAACCTTTATGGTCACTCCCCTAAGTAATTAGCACTTTTTAACTAATACTTCTTAGTGAAATATTCATTACAACTTCGTAATGTAGATTGCACCCATTACATAAAGGCATAAACACAATTTCTTAATAATATAACTTCCATGACTCCATGTTTAAGTCAATAAAAAAATGACCAAAACAAAATATGACCACCAACTTGGAGTTAAAAAATCAATACAATGTTTTTGGATTTAGTTAAGATATTCAAATTCTTTTTTAGCAAATTGGGTTTTAACTTGGAAATAAAAATATTGCAGTTGTAACCTATGTTTCATCAAGCATTAAATCTATTATTTTATATATGCAAGTTATTTGTGTCATCATACATTAATATACCTTTAGAAAATTTAAAATACTATTTTTTTTTCCAAATTTGTAATTTTAAAAAATGTTCATTATTCAACAAAATACATCTAATATCTATACAATTTAGAGTGGTTTTCTTTGTGACATATATACCTTTCCTTAAAAAAAAAAAAAAAAAAAAACCAAAACAAAACTTATCGTAGATACCTATGTACATATCCATCTTGTATTAAACATTTGAATTCAATTTATAAAATATATATATTTTTAAAGATCATATTTATTAGAAATACATATACTTACACATGAAATAAAATATCGAAATCATTAAAAATAAGCGAGTTTGAAAGAAGATAGGAAAGAAATGTTTCATTTTTTAAACTTTCTATGTTGCTAAATATAATAATTTACAACTTTGACTTGAAAAAAAATCAATAAATAATATTAAATCAAGTAAAAAATGTGATAGAAAGACGTCCACTCAGTCCTAAATTATGCAGTGGCATTTACAATTATAAATGGGAGGAAGCTCGACGAGAAAGTAAATTTGAAGATTTTCATGTCCAAGAAGTATTTGCCAACTTCATAAAGACAATTTTGCCAATTCCTGAAAGACTCTTCCTCTATGCTCAAAATTGTTAAATTCATCGAAACTGGCACATCCCGGACTTAACAAGATAACATCCCCTAGATCACCATACAGACAATTACTTTTATCAGTCAAAAGATTTGCAAAAACATTTTATGCACATAAATTAAGGATGCTTGAAAATGGAAAGTGGAAGGGAGAATGCATTCAAATTACTATATCGTTAATAATAATCATAAAGAAACTTGAATAACAACTAACAACAGGTCGATTTTATATTTCGAGTTATAGTTTTACGGACAAACTCTGAAAAGTTGACATGTTTTTAATTTTTGAATATCATATTAGACAATTTTTCTTTTTTCTTTTTATTGAATCCTCCATGCCCTTAGATCACCATACAGAGTCACAGACAATTACTTTTATCAGTCAAAAGATTTGCAAAAACATTTTATGCACATAAATTAAGGATGCTTGAAAATGGAAAGTGGAAGGGAAAATGCATTCAAATTACTATATCGTTAATAATAATCATAAAGAAACTTGAATAACAACTAACAACAGGTGGATTTTATATTTCGACTTATAGTTTTACGGACAAACTCTGAAAAGTTGACATGTTTTTAGTTTTTGAATATCATATTAGACAATTTTTCTTTTTTCTTTCTATTGAATCCTCCATGCTAGGATATATATATATATATATACTCTGTTTAGTTCTGTGTTTTTGCTTATTTCATTGGTGACACCACTATTTTTTATTACTTGAAATGCATTCAGAGCTGGGGAAGCTAGACCCACGCCGGATGCTGCAAATGCCAAAAATTGGATGCTAGATGCTGCAAAAAGTTAAAAGTGGACGTTGGAGGTTGAAGCCCCACTGCAATGCATGCTAGAGGTCTGAGGCCCACAAAACATTGGATGCCAACGCTAGTCGAGAAAGATTGAGGCCCACAAAACATTGGATGCCAAAGCTAGTCGAGAAAGATGCAAGCAGTGGCACAAAAGCGCCCAGAAGCACCCGTTTTGAGGGGGATGCCTAGAAGCACCCTATTTGGGAAGTTGTGCCCCCCACACTAGGGAAACACACCTCCCTGCATCTCCCCATGACTCCGCAAAAGGGGTATGTGGGGAAACATTTCCCCAAAAGTTCTCTGTCCTGGGTGCGTGGGGTGTGAGGGTGCATGCACCTGACCCTGGGGGACGTGCCCCCATGGAACACTGGCACCTACTATAAGAAGTTTGTTAAGGGGTTCTCACAGTTAACGATGCTATTTTTTGGGTGATATGGTAGCATCAGACATGTATTCTAGTCTCGATTTGTGTCTAAGAGGCTAAGGAACACAAGATCTCCAAAACTCAGAAAAGGTTTTGGGAGAAAATACCTAGAGAACATTAATTGGTCAATAATTAAAAATGCCTAAGTCTAACTTAGGAAAATTGATTAATTGAAGAGATCGACTTATGCTCTACAGACTTACAAAAAATGACTTGGATCAAGTCTAAAATGATCTTAGCCATCAATCACGATTAGATCTTGGTTGTTGATGCTCCAACGAGAGATTATAAGGGCAAGTTGATGGGATGGTGATAAACACAAGAGGGAGAGTGAGTTAGCCAAGAAATATCAAGCTATCTAGTTGTAGTGATTCAACCAGGGCACAGTGCGAACCAGAGAGAGAGCATTAGAGAGAGGGAGCAACAGAAAATTCAGGAGTATTCCAGGAATTTTCCAGCATTTCTCCAACGCAAGATTGGAAGGAAAAAATAGGCCGAATTATCTGTAGAGAGGGCCGCAGAAGCTAGTGCAAGCAGCCAGAAACCCTAGTGTGAGTTGTCGGAAAGAGGTCATTTCAGTTGCCAAAGGCCAAGAGATCATCCATAAGGCAGAGCGAATATTTTCCAGGGTCAGAGGGAGGCTAGATGGTTCACTTGGAGCCAATTTGCAGGCCGTGCAAGTTATTTCGGGCCAACATTGCAGATTCTAGGCAGAGCGAGTTTGCTAGTGTGGGGTACGAGCAGGCCAGTGGAAGTCGAGCTAATTTGTAATGGGAGAAAATTATCTCCTAGATATTTTGCCAGTCTATTGGCGAAGGATCGCCAATCGGGCATCCAGATTATTGTACTCTCAAATATTTGTTGCATAATAATAAAATAAACCGTCATCTGTTGCATTGGTTTTCCCTTCGAGGTTTTTCAGGGGACATTAGTCCATAAACATTGGTGTTATTTTTATGTGTGCATATATTTCTCAATTCCTTATTTACTTCCGCAATGTGTTTATTTTGAGAGGAATTGTAGTGTAATTTATTTGTTAATTTTCGTAAACAATTAAACTGATAACCAGTTAGGAGAATACATGCCAGTTGTTGTAATTTCAAGGAAATTCCACATGGTATCAAATCATTATTGATCAGATTTGAGGCTCAAAGATCAAAGATTGCTAGATCGTGCAGTTTCAAAGGGAGATCTAAAGCAAGTGACTTAATTTGCGCAGGCCATTCTTGGGAATAAATAAATTTCTAGAGGTAGAGTGCAGGAAAAGTTTGATGTAATATTCCTAATTTGCGACAGCAAATTGGAATATTCTATTTTGTTTATTTTGCCACCTATAGTTTGTAAGTAAATAAAAAGTGAGTAAAGAGGGTCTAAACTCACTTAAATGAAATAAGACATCCACCTAGTAGCACAATGTTGTGACTTAAGTGGGAGTCAAGGGGGGACCCAACACCACGTGGAGGAGGGGGACTATGGACACTCTAGAAGTTTCTCCAAGCTTCTGCACAGATAAGGATGAGAATGTGGATAAGGATGAGGATGTGGAGGAGAGAGAGAGGCTACATTGGGTTTTGGAGGGAAACCAACACTATAAAAGATGGAGGAGCCTCCTCATTTGATTCATGCTTGGATATTTGGATTATTGATTATTGAGTGAGACATATTGTCTTATCTTTGGCACGCTGGCTGTTTAGCCCGTCTGCTGCACTGTTTAGTGCAACCGAGTGTCTTCGTGCGGAGATCTCACCCTTAGCCCCGGGGGACTTCGAGTGCCTGCTCGGGCAAGGTTATTTTCTTAGCATCATTCTCCAGGACAGCATTATTGCTGCAGTAGCGTAATTCTGTGTTGTAGGGTGTTGCCGTGGTGACTTTACGACACCACCTCCTTCTCTTGTTTTTCAGAGGGAGAGTCTCTCTTTCCTTGGAGGATCAGATTGGAAGATTTTGGAGCTGATTTGCAAATCTTGGCATCAGGCCAACAGTTATTCTGCCCCTACTGCGTAGTCCCTTTCTGTATCTGTGTTATTTTTATGGTGCAGCTGCTGTGAGGGTTTGCCGGTTGATTTGTGGGGAAGATCTCAAGTGTAAGGATCAGCCTTCCACTTTGGAGATCTATTGGAGGAGGTCTACTTCAGTTGATCATCATATTCAACCTTCTCTATTTGGTTTCAGTTTGGAGTTGCAGTAGCTGCCCAACAACTCCGGCATTTTGGTCGTATCGTGTATTTCAGCCAATCCCTTGAAGGATTGAGATCTTATTGCTTATAAGGGTTAGAGCTTTGCTCCCCTATTGTATTTGAGCTATATACTGTCATATCTATGTATTGGAGCAGCATTTTGTCTTAGACTGCGTTTTTCATAGCCTGGGGTTTATGCAGAAATAGCAACGCTTTTCATGTTTATGTACATGTGTTGTGGAGGCTTGCATTTCTTCTCTTGAGAGGTTGTTTCCTCAAGATTTGTACTCTCTTCCGCTGCTATACATTATTATTGGCTATATATGCATCTTCTGTCTCACAGCTACTGCAGAAAACGCTGTAGGGTTTCTAGATTATTTTCTTGTCTTGCGGCACCTCTATCTTGAGGGGTTTTCTATATAAAACTGTTGTTTAACCTTGCTGAAAGCCTATGCCTTGTACTCAAACTCATCCCCTGATTATTCATAGTGCTTTACATCCACACCTTCAGAAAATACGCTGCCCTTGCTTCATCAAATTTCTGCATACTCAAAGTCTTGGGAAATTAGGGTTTTTCTTGACTAGTCGGGAAGGAGGCACTGTTTAACATAGCAAAACGCCTTTGTTTGAGCTGAAATTCGACATGGAAGTCCCTCTTGACCTATTCTAACATATTCCAGAACCTTGACCCGTCATTTTACGCAGATTTCCTTATTCATTCATTTTAGGGCCAAAATCCTCAATTTTCCCCACCTTTTTGCCCTTAAAAGCTGAGTAAAGGTTGCTGCTGATATTTATTTTGGTTGCTGAACATTTTCAGAGATATTATATGATAGCTGAAGCCCTCATACCTGAGGAATGCGTTTTTATGGCATGATCTGCTGAAAATTCCATTTCTGGGATATTACAGTGGTATCAAAGCATAGTTCTGGCTCAGCCTGTGGAGCTAGCTATCATGGAAAATATGAGGATCACAATGCCTACATTCTTACCTGAAGTACCGAGGCAACATGGTCGTATACCTCTTGAAGATTATTTCAGAGAATGGAAGTCCATGGGGGAAGACTTAAAAGCAATTTTGCCCTTCAAAGATTATTGTCAGCTCAGAGAGGAAGGAGTTTCTAGCATACGGAGTTCAGATTTGCAGCGTACTACTGGGAGATCACTTCTTCCCATGCATGAGGAATCCAATAGTCCCTGTGAGTCTAAGCCCAAGAAGACCGGAGCGGTGAAAAAGGATAGTTATTTCTTTTTCAGATCTAGAAAAGATACATCCACCTTTGAGGAGGTCAAGAAGAATGAAGAAAAAGAAGAGGAAGTACCATGCGCTTCCAATTCTAATCGAGAAGAAGAGATCACATCACCTCTTGAGGAGGCTTGTGGAAACACTGTCACACTTGTGGAGGAGCAGCCACATGCATTGACAGTTGGGGCAACCAACACTTTTGAGGATGGGACTCTTGTAGATCAAGGGTCAAATCTCATTGCTACTATAGAGCAGCCTGGTTGCACTGCGCTGTGCAACATGGAAACACTCAAGGAGGAATCGAACCATCATTCTCATGAGCCATTGTTGGATTGTACATTACATTGGAGGTTGGGGTTTGAAGCCTTGAAGATGGATGGTAGACATCTTGGAGTAAGAAATCATTTCTCCCTTCAAGATGACACTTTCTCAATGAGCTCCTCTCAGCTCAAAGAGAAACTTCTAGTTTCAGATCCAAGACCTCATTGGTTTTGGAAGACTATGGATGAGAGGGAGGTCTCAAGGAGAGATCTCATTGGATATGCACTTCACACCATGAAATGCAATGCTTTCATTCCCTTCTCACAAGAGCGGATAGAAGATGGAGGACATCTTAGGATGGATAACATCTCTCATGTTTGTGTTGGACATCCCTTGAGCCATACACATAATGATGGGAGGTTTTTGCCTGCCACCTATTTGATTCTTGATAGGGTCTCATTGATCCTTGAGAAGTTTATATTTCAAGATCCCATGAAGTGCAAAGTCAGAAACTTGATTTGGGAGGATGGTAGCCCTCATGGGAGGAATACCAGGATGAGGAGAAGAAGAAGGCATCCACAAGTGATTGAGTGGATGTGGTTGATGAGCAAGGAGCTAGGAGGCTACTTGCAGATCTATGACACCAGGCAACAGGAGGCTTGGCTGCGTTGGTTACTCTTGAAAGAGTTTGGCCATCACTTGGAAAACACTCTTCCTAAGAGTAGGAGGATGGGGAAAAGATGGATGGATACTTGCATGATTGAGCAGCATAGAGTATGGATGCATGGTGTTGATGTGTTACTCATATCATTCATTGTGTCTTCATCACATGAGTTGTATGATGGAGGTATGGGGAGGCAACACAATGTCTTGTTGCTTGGTTTGTTCCTAGGAGAGCAAGGGCAGATTTGCTCTCACACTTTGTATGATGTTGTAGGAAGAGGGGATGGCACTATCTCCTTGATCTTTGATGATGGCTTGGAAGCACTTCCATCTTGGGAAGTGTTCCACATTTGTTGCAGCATTATTGGAGGAGTCTTTGACAAGGAGCATGTCAAAGAACAGAGCTTTGTATTGACAGGAGCTTACTTGCATGAGCTCACAGCGCTGTCACTTGGGAGCAGAAACTTATGGATGAAGTGTGCCCAATAGAGATATGGTGGATCTATAACCCATAGGTCCTAGGATCACTTCATATTTGTTGCACTTAGAGGAGGTAATGATGATAGAGACATTTATCACTATGGCATATTCTTCTTAACTTTGATTTCCAAGCATAAGGAGGATTATCTTCTTGTAGCACATGGTTCATTCTTCTTCATAGCATGCCAAAACACTATGGAGGACTCATTTATGGATCCATGTACCATATTACTTCCAGCATATGGTGAGGAGTTTGTCTATACATTCATTGATTTGCACACTCTTGCCATTCCTATGCAGTGCATTGCTTCACAAGGGGGCAAGCTTGTCATATTGCTCCATGAGTTTTATTGGGCCAATCTACATGATGGAGGCAACCATCTCTTTTGTAGCTTTGGGAAAATGTTTTATCACCTCATTTATGTTCATTTGCAGCACTATATCATGCATCATATGAAGACATGCATGGTTAACATAAACATTTTGCCTTGTACTCTTATCAAGCAGCAACTTGTAAAACTGCGCTGTACTTGTTGGGGAAGCTGTTGGTACCTCTTTTCATCACATGTAACCTTCAGCGTTTCCTTCATATTGCTGCTGATCATGTCTCCATTTGCTGATATAGATCAGATTTGTATGGGAGGCTTGATTATGAGGGAGACACATGAGTTGGATGTGTCTTTGAGTGGGAAGAATTCTCACATTCTCTGCACTACATCTTCTAATGGGAGCATGGGAGGGGGCATGGCCACCACTACTACATATGTGTTCTCTTTTGAGGTGGGCCATGAGATTGATATTCATCCATTGTACAGCCATGGGCAAGTGTTTGGTCTTATGTTGTTGTCATATTCAACCATTTACTATCCATTAGTAAATGTGATGAATCTTGTACATTGCTTGCCATGTAATTTTCTGAAGTTGCAGTGGATGAGACTACGTTGTATCCTTGTGAGAGATTGTTTGCATTATGTACCCTCATGTAACACCTTCAACAAACATCTCATTAGGATGATCCATGATGCACATGTCCTATTCTTCATGGATGAATTGTTTTGGGCCAGCCTGTTCTTCATTGTGGGAGGAACCTTCTTTGGAGGATTGTTCTTCACCTTGCCACTAGAGGGCAATGATTTTGCAGCCCAGGATCAGCATACACTCTACACTTGTCATGAGTGGAGAGAAGGACAGCATGGGGTAAGCTATGATGCTTTCCAAGTTCAGATTTTCAGCCCACCTTTATTTTCGAAGCTTGAGGTGGAAGGAGATTTTCAGGAGTTGCCTTGTCGGGAGGTGGCTCATTTTGTTTGGATGATTGCTTGGGGATGGAGGATCCACATGAGAGAGATGTTCCTCACTTCATGCCTTGAGTGGAGAGAGGTGATGAGCTGGTACACAGTCGATGGGACAACTTACACCATGACAGATATAGCACAGCCGGAGTCATGGTCTTCATCAGTCATAGCTAGAGGCAGTGCACAGTCCGAGCCATGGGACTTGGGCTACTATTGGCCATGGTGGCGATGGGATACGGGAGGATTGTTGGTTGGCTGGTACCATGAGAGATTAGTTTGGGATCCTGGCATTGAGAGATCCCTTCATATCAGGATGATACAGAGTACAGGGGAGATTCAGTGGCGCATCTGGGACCCGGGCATATTTTGCAGTATCGGTGGAGAGCATCCGCTAGGAGGAGACTTGTTCAGGCAGTTGCTTGAGGGCAAGCAACATTTTGCGGGGGGGGACTGTAATATTCCTAATTTGCGACAGCAAATTGGAATATTCTATTTTGTTTATTTTTCCACCTATAGTTTGTAAGTAAATAAAAAGTGAGTAAAGAGGGTCTAAACTCACTTAAATGAAATAAGACATCCACCTAGTAGCACAACGTTGTGACTTAAGTGGGAGTCAAGGGGGGACCCAACACCACGTGGAGGAGGGGGACTATGTACACTCTAGAAGTTTCTCCAAGCTTCTGCGCAGATAAGGATGAGAATGTGGATAAGGATGAGGATGTGGAGGAGAGAGAGAGGCTACATTTGGTTTTGGAGGGAAACCAACACTATAAAAGATGGAGGAGCCTCCTCATTTGGGGCGTGCTTGGATATTTGGATTATTGATTATTGAGTGAGACATATTGTCTTCTCTTTGGCACGCTGGCTGTTTAGCCCGTCTGCTGCACTGTTTAGTGCAACCGAGTGTCTCCGTGTGGAGATCTCACCCTTAGCCCCGGGGGACTTCGAGTGCCTGCTCGGGCAAGGTTATTTTCTTAGCATCATCCTCCAGGACAGCATTATTTCTGCAGCAGCGTAGTTCTGTGTTGTAGGGTGTTGCCGTGGTGACTTTACGACACCACCTCCTTCTCTTGTTTTTCAGAGGGAGAGTCTCTCTTTCCTTGGAGGATCAAATTGGGAGATTTTGGAGCTGATTTGCAGATCTTGGCATTAGGCCAACATTTATTCTGCCCCTACTGCGCAGTCCCTTTTTGTATCTGCGTTATTTTATGGTGCAGCTGCTGTGAGGGTTTGCCGGTTGATTTGTGGGGAAGATCTCAAGTGTAAGGATCAGCCTTCCACTTTGGAGATCTATTGGAGGAGGTCTACTTCAGTTGATCATCATATTCAGCCTTCTCTATTTGGTTTCAGTTTGGAGTTGCAGTAACTGCCCAGCAACTCTGGCGTTTTGGTCGTATCGTGTATTTCAGCCAATCCCTTGGAGGATTGAGATCTTATTGCTTATAAGGGTTAGAGCTTTGCTCCCCTATTGTATTTGAGCTATATACTGTCATATCTATGTATTGGAGCAGCATTTTGTCTTAGACTGCGTTTTTCATAGCCTGGGGTTTATGCAGAAATAGCAATGCTTTTCATGTTTATGTACATGTGTTGTGGAGGCTTGCATTTCTTCTCTTGAGAGGTTGTTTCCTCAATATTTGTACTCTCTTCTGCTGCTATACATTATTATTGGCTATATATGCATCTTCTGTCTCACAGCTACTGCAGAAAACGCTGTAGGGTTTCTGGATTATTTTCTTGTCTTGCGACACCTCTATCTTGAGGGGTTTTCTATATAAAATTGCTGTTTAACCTTGCTGAAAGCCTATGCCTTGTACTCAAACTCATTCTCTGATTATTCATAGTGTTATACATCATATTCCTTCAGAAAATACGTTGCCCTTGCTCCAGTAAAATTCTGCATACTCAAAGTCTTGGGAAATCAGGGTTTTTCTTGACTAGTCGGGAAGGAGGAACTGTTTAACATAGCAAAACGCCTTTGTTTGAGCTGAAATTCGACATGGAAGTCCCTCTTGACCTATTCTAACATATTCCAGAACCTTGACCTGTCATTTTACGCAGATTTCCTTATTCACTCATTTTAGGGCCAAAATCCTCACTTTTCCCCACCTTTTTGCCCTTAAAAGCTGAGTAAAGGTTGCTGCTGATATTTATTTTGGTTGCTGAAAATTTTCAGAGATATTATATGATAGCTGAAGCCCTCATTCCTGAGGAATGCGTTTTTATGGCATGATCTGCTGAAAATTCCATTTTTGGGATATTACATTTGATTTGCTCAAAAGCAGAATTTGCAGGCAATGTGGTTGTCGGGAAGCAGTTCCAGTGAGCAAATCAATTGATTCGCAGAACAGATCTAGGTGTAGAAGATTTGTAGTTGCAGATTTGCGCAAGGTAGGAAGAGAAAAGCACACAGAGGATATTTCCAAAAATTCTTAGAGGATTTCCAATTCCAACTTAAGGAAGGAGATCCGTGAATTCAAAAAGAAGTAGGGCTATAGCAGGTAAAGAAATTTTCCAGTGCGAGTTTGCCAGAATAGCTAGTTGAAGTTGCAGAGATTGTAGTTCATGTGCGAAAGAAATTTTCCAGTGTGAGTTTGCCAGAATAGCTAGTTCAAGTTGAAGAGATTGCAGTTCGTGTGCTAGTTTTCGAAGAAGGACATCCGAAAGATAGAGCGAGTAGTCTTAGGGAGCTGTTGAAGGCAATACATTAGACGAAGAAGGATTTTCGAAGGCAGATCTGCGCATTCCTGAAGGAGTGCGAGTAATAGAAAGAAGGCCAACCAAGGAAGAGGAGGAGATTTCCAAATCTAGTTTCTAGTTTATTTGAGTTTCACGAAATGTCTTCAGCAAGACTTAGGGATCAAGACAGACTTGATAGAGCCTCTAATTTTGGTATCTGGAAGACTAGGATGTAGTTTTTATTGGATGAGAATGGTCTAAAGGAATTCGAGACAAATGTCATGGAAGAGCCCTTAGCCAATAGATCCATAGAAATTGGCAACCTTCACGAAAGAAATGGCCAAAACTAAGAGGATGGTTGTAGATAAGGTTCAAGATCACATTGTCCTTCATATTGCGGACAAGAATACAACAAATCACATGTGGGATGTCGTTGTGAAGTTGTACCAGGATCCATCAGAGAATCATAAAATGATTCTCGAGAAGCAAAGGGCCACGTGTTGAGATTTTGAGTGTTTGGGTAGCATTGGGTGTGCTCTAGCCCCAAAACTTTGTCGAGGGGCTAAGACACCCAAGACCTCCAAAACCCAGAAAGCGTTTGGAGAAATTTCATCTAATGTGTGAGATATTAAAATAATTAATTTTTTTTTAATGAGGAACCTAAGTCTAACTTAGGGAATTAGAAAAATTAAAGCGAATTAATTAAACACATGTGATGAAATGTTCTAAGTAACGCGGATCAAGCATTCTTTTAATCTTAGTCGTCGATAAGAGATTAAATCACAACCGTTGATGTGAACGAAAAAGTAAAAGAGAAAGGCTTGAGGGTCAGTTGGAGGCACACACACAGAGGCAAAGCACTGAGATTAAGTTGGAATTCTAGGGCAGGTTTGCTAAGAATTTCCAGAAGAGTTTCAGCTGCAGCGAGGGGTAGTATTGGCTATGGGGATGATTTGATCTCGAAACCAAGAGTCAACAAGAGGCAGAGGAGCAGCAACTAGGATCAGCGTAGAGGAATCTGAGGCTACGCAGCAACTGCGTAGCGCAGAGGGCTTCAGCCGCTACGTAGGCCCAAAGAGGGCAACGTTGAGGCTTCAAGAGGCCATCAGGGTTACGCAGAGGCCATCAAGGGAAACGTAAGGACTGCGTCACCCAGTCTGGGGTTACGCAGCCCTCTTTTGAGCAACACAGGGGCACGCAGAGGCTAGCAGGGCTGATGCAGGCAGGTTTAGAGCTGCGCTGGGGTTTCTAGAGACAGAAAGGGGTTGAGTTCGGTAAATCCCATTTGAGGGTGTGAATCAGTCCAGTTTTCAGTCTTCAGAACAACAAGTATTGCTGCAGATCTATTTTTTTCTGTCAGGTTAACCAGCAAGGTACCCAAATTTGTTGTACTCAGATTCTACTTAATAATAATAAACCCTCATATCTGCTCCACCAGTTTTCCCGCATTGGGTTTTTCCGGGGACAATTGTCCGAAAAATCTGTGTCACTTTGTCGAATGAGTGTATTATTCAATAAATGATCTGTATGTGTGTAGGTTGCTAGTTGTGTTTACTTCTGTATTTTCTGAAAATAACTTGTATAATTAAATCATAAGTAGGAGAAGTAAATCAAGATACTACAGTAGGATTTTGTATTATTGTATTCATAAATTTTCACATGGTATCAGAGTGATTGCAGAACAAGCTGAATCTCCAGCAAATCAGCTGAAGACATATTTTCTGCAGGGTAGCAGTTGAAGCAACAAATCCGAAGAGGGTAGCTCAGTAGCAGGAGGACGCAATCCCAGCAAAGGCTACGCAGGAGCTGACGCAGTCCCATCTGGGTGATGTAGAGACAACGCAGTGCTTTCCAGAGGGACGCATGAGCAGCTTGCACTGCGAAACCGCTGCACAGATGCTGCGCTGGGCCAGTGTACTCACGCAGAGGCCAGCTAGAGGGACATAATCCAAGTTACTTTTCTGTTGCTGTGAAGTATTGTTGAGATCCAGAAGCAATGCTTTAGATATTCAGCAGTTGTTGGTGTGGTGGAGATTCTGCCAGTGCATAATTGTACCTAGCTAAGTTGATAGAGAGCGGGAAGAAGACAGTCACTCAGCAAATCTGCGCCAAACAGATCTGAGATTCGATTAGGAGGGTGATCGTAGAGAAATGTTCGATTGTTTTTGGCTGAAGATTTCCAGGAGGGGAATCAATTGACAGAGGGAGCAACTACTATAGAGGGTTTTTGATCGCCGAGAAACCCATATCCAACATTTCTGTTGAGTTTTGCAGCAGAAAGAGGGAGGAGTATTGTTTTGTTAGATTTGAGCTAGATGGCCTCTCATGGACTGAGAGATCAGGACAGATTGGACGGTGTGTCCAACTTTGTCGTCTGGAAAGCCATGATACTGACAATCCTGGATGAGTACGACATCAAGAACCATGCAACGAATGTCCTAGCTGTGCCTACTAATCCAGAGCCTTTTAAGAAATTCAATGAAAATCAAGCGTGGGCTAAGCGTTTGATCATGGAAGGAGTTAAAGCTCACATCGTGCCACATATTGCCGGAAAGAACACGACAAATGAGATGTGGACTACTTTAGAGACGATGTATTAGGGAAGCTCCATTCAAAGGAAAATGCTTCTAGAGAATCAGATGAGGCTGTTCCAGATGCAGAAGGCTGCGGAGATAGATCCCTTCCTTTTCTGACTTCAAGCTATCCAGGATCAACTAATTGCCATGGGTGCCACTCTGGATGAAGGGCTCTTGGTAAGGAATGCCCTGAATGTAGTCGTCGAGGAGTGGGAAACGTTTGTCCAAAGCATATTGGGCAGGGCAGCGTTACCATCTTGGGCGGACATGTGGG
This sequence comes from Pinus albicaulis, assembly GCA_034641835.2. Lineage (NCBI taxonomy): Eukaryota > Viridiplantae > Streptophyta > Pinopsida > Pinales > Pinaceae > Pinus > Pinus albicaulis. The sequence continues at coordinate 221,709,168 of CM076577.1, read as the reverse complement.
CAATCCTCCGTTAGGAGGAGATCAGGAGATTCACCAAGAGGCAAAACAACAACAACGGAACTGTCAGGGTGAAGACAGAAGAGGAAGATGATGCAGCCCTTGCATCAAAGTAACAAAGGCAACAAGGGAAGAAGAAGAGGGGCCTATCCAAGGTCCGACGCCAACACTTGTCCTAAGAAGGAGGACAAAGGATCTTCTGAATCCAAGGCTGCAGCAGCAAAGGATGATGGGAGTGATGATGACATAGCCATGAGTGCTCATGAGCAACATAAGTGGGGCGATATGGATCTGTAGAGCAGTTGCAGATCAAGCAAGCAGGTTCCTTGAGTAAGCCCAACTCTTGGATCACATACGAGCTATGGGAGCCTTAAGACAGTAGCAGGACAAGTAGAGAGATGGTTGCGGAAGTTCACAGTGAAGCAGAGGACAGTGCTGAGATGCTGTAAAAGAAGCAGTGCAGTGTAGAGCTGTAGCAACGTAGTGGCTTCAGGAGGACAACATAGAGCAACAGCCAAGGGAGTTTCAGTGATGAGGTGCAGCTTGACTTGTTTGTCAACGATTGGGCAGGAGTTTTTCAGTTGCTTACTTCTCAACAATTGAGTTGCAGTGCAGCTGTTAGCAGTGGCAGTGCTATGGGCAACATGATGCAACAATTTGAAAGAGAGTTGCAGTACAGATGTAGCAGTGTCAGTGGCAGTGACATGGGCAACAGTACAGAAAGCAACAGTGCAATGGATGGAGGGCAGCAGACCAAACATTAACAACGCAAAGACCAATGCCAAGATCTTGTGATATATGGTGTGGATGTATTGCTAGAGCACAGTCCGTGCTAAGAGGGAGTGTTGATATTTTGAGTGTTGGGGTAGCATCAGGGGTGCTCTAGCCCTGAAACTTTGTGGAGGGGCTAAGACACACAAGACCTCCAAAACCTAGAAAGCGTTTGGAGAAATTTCATCTAATGTGTGAGGTATTAAAATAATAAATTTTTCTTTTTTTAATGAGGACCCTAAGTCTAACTTAGGGAATTAGAAAAATTAAAGTGAATTAATTAAACACATGTGATAAAATGTTCTAAGTAATGCAGATCAAGCAATCTTTTAATCTTAGTCGTCGATAAGAGACTAAATCACGCTCGTTGATGTTTCAACGAATAAGAGAAAGATTTTATGGTCAGTTGGAGACACACACACACGGAGGCAGAGCACTGAGATCAAGTTGGAATTCTAGGTAAGGTTTGCTAAGAATTTCCAGAAGAGTTTTAGCTACAGCGAGGGGTAGTATTGGCTAAGGGGATGATCTGATCTCGGAGCCAAGAGTTAGCAAGAGGCAGAAGAGCAGCAACCAGCAGCAACACAGAGGAAGCTGAGGCTACACAGTAGCTGCAAAACGCAAAGGGCTTCAACCGCTACGCAGGTGCTATGCAGGCCTAGAAATGGCAACGCTAAGGCTTCAAGAGGTCATCAGGGTTACGCAAAGGCCATCCAGGGCAGTGTAAGGATTGCATCACCCAATTTGGGGTTACGCAGCCCTCTTTTGAGCAACGCAGGGGCATGCAAAGGCTAGCAGGGCTGATGCAGGCAACTTTAAAACAGTGTTGGGGTTTCTAGAGACAGAAAGGGGCTGAGTTCTGTAAATCACATTTGAGGGTGTGAATCAGTCCATTTTTTAGTCTTCAGAACAACAAGTATTGCTACAAATCTATTTTCTCTGTTGGGTTAACCAATAAGGTGCCCAGATTTGTTGTACTCAGATTCTACTTAATAATAATAAACCCTCATATCTGCTACACCGGTTTTCCCACATTGGGTTTTTCCAGGGACAATTGTCTGAAAAATCTGTGTCACTTTTCAAACGAGCGTAATATTCAGTAAATGATCTGTATGTGTGTAGGCTGCTAGTTGTGTTTACTTCGGAGTTTTCTGAATATTTTTTGAGAATAACTTGTATAATTAAATCCCAGGTAGGAGAAGTAAATCAAGATACTGCAATAGCATTCAAGTATTATTGTATTCAGAATTTTTCACACCACAAAAATGCAGAAGGGTGAGAGCGTGACCTCCTATCTCACCAGAATTCAGAATGTGCGTGATGAGCTTGTAGTTGTAGGGGAGAAACCTGAAGACAAAGAACTTGTTTGAGTAGCTCTAAATGGGTCTACCAAGGAATGGAGGACCTTTGTTCAAGGGATCACAAGACAAGATCAACTACCAAATTGTGAACGCCTATGTAGTGACTTCATGCAAGAGGAGCTAAGGGTCAACGTAGTCAAAGGTACTATTATCAGTTGCAGCAGTGGAATGAAAGTAGAGAAGGAGGAGGAAGAGAACATAGCCCTTACTAAAGGGAAAGCGAAGAAGGGTCCTAGTCAGGGACAAAACTCAAAGGGAGGGGAGAAGAAGGACCTATCAAAGGTCACATGCTTTGGAAGTGGTGAGTTTGGTTACTACATCACCCAATGTCCAAAGAGAAGGAAGGAAAAGAAGGGGCAGGTGTAGACGACATGTAATATTCCAAATAGAAATAAACAACAATATAAAGCACATAAACAAGAAACTACAACAACTAGAGAGACATCATATGAACAAGACAAAATATGGAGAACGCTAAGCCATTTTATTAAGTACTGAAAGATAAAATGAGTACAAAGGTGATCAGAATGATAGCACCTTGGCTTGCACTAGGCAAGCGTAGAAATACTCCCAGACTATATCATGGAATGGTTGCTCCCTCTATAACTGCGTTATCTCCAAAGCTGTTGGTGTTGCTGCTGTGCTGCTGCTGTTGCTGGAATAGATTGATTATTTGGGGCTGCTCCCCAACTCAGAAAATTGTGAAACTTTGGAAATGGCCTTTCCACCAAATACCCAGAAAAGCCCAGAGAGCTTTTCGGAAATGGATGACCTCGGAAAATGACCTCCCTTGAGGTATAACACTATTCCAGTGATGAACGCTGGCCTTGAATGATCTGCTGCAAAATATGGCCTCCAACTCTACCAAAATGATGGAATAGGGAAGTGCGAACCCCTTTCCAACTCTCTCGGGCTGAATCCCCTGATAAACCCTCAATTCAGAATCTCCTCCTCCAAAGACTGCATCCTCCCTCTCACTGATTGCACTGTCTATGCAAGTGAATGATCCCAACTGTGGCTGCTACAACTCTCTTCGAAAAATCAAGGATGAAACTCCTCACTCGAGCAGGCACTCGAAGTCCCCCGTAGCTGAGGTTGGGATCTCCGCACAGAGACATCCGATGTGCTAAACAGTACGTGCAGACTTTGCTCAACAAAAAAAGCATGCTCAATGTCAAAAGAAAAATATTATAGATGCATAATAGAATGATCAAATGAGGAGCCTCTCTCCCTTTTCATGCTTGGAGAGCCTTGCTCTCACCTAGGCCCCACCACAAACTGCATCGTCTCCTTGAGCCACGCTGTCCCTCTAGCTCTACGCTATCTTGGGCCCACGTTAACATCTCCTCCACACTGCCACTTTGTCTCTAGGCCCCACGCTGCCAAGTAATCATGTCTCCAAGTGACTTTAGGAAATGCTTTTATCCTAAGTGTGAGTTAAGTGTCCCTCTTCACCCACTTTATTTCTAACTTAACTTTATTGACGTAAAGTAGTCAAAAATTAATATTTCCAATTAGCTGTTGCTAATTGGGAATATTATAGTCCTCCTCGGCAAAACATTGCTTGTCCTCAAGCAACTGCAATGATGGATGCTGTAAAATTTTCTCTCTCCCAAGTGGCATCCTCATCTGGTAAGTTCCTCCATCTCACCAGGTATTCCCTGACTGTCTTGCTCCGCAGCTGTCTCTCCTTAGTGTCAATGATGGCCTCCGGCTCCAGCATCAAATGCCCCTCATCATTTGTGGGCAGAAGCTCCTCAGTTGCAGTCACCTGCTGTCCCCGTGCCTTCTTCAGGCATGACACATGGAAAATATTATGAATCCTGCTACCAATGGGCAGCTCCAACTCATATGCACCTTCTCCAATCCTGCGTGTCACTCTGTATGTTCCATAAAAGTGGGGCTTGAGCTTCTCAGCCCCCTTCTGCTTCAGCGTGGATTGCCGATATGGTTGCAATCATAGGTAGGAAAAGTCCCCTACCTCAAACTGCCTCTCAACCCGTCCCTTGTCGGCATACAGCTTCTGTTGATTTTGTGTTGTAGCTATGTTATCCTTAAGAGCCCGGAGTATATCCTGACTCTCTTGGATCCAATCCTTGGCCCTAGGGGCCTTGCTAGCACCAAACATCACATCAACAAAAGATAAAGCATGATACCCATATAAAGCATAAAATGGAGACATACTAATAGACATATGGTGAGTGGTGTTATAACAGTACTTCCCCAACTGCAACCATCGTAACCATGCCTTTTGATGCCCGCTGACATAGTTTCGCAAGTAGCCTTCCAGCCACTTGTTCACTATCTCTGTCTGTCCATCCTTCTGTGGGTGATAACTGGTGTTCGAGGTCAACTCGGTGCCCACCAAATGGAAAAGTTTCTGCCAAAACCCGCCTATGAAGCGGCTATCCCTATCACTGACAATGGTCTTTGGGAGACCATGCAATCTGAAGACATTTATGAAGAACAACTCCGCTACCTGTGCTACCATGTATCGTGCTGATATAGCGAAGATTTGCGCATACTTTTTCAGCCGGTCAACGGCTACAAATATGCAATCCTTGCCCTGTACAGTGGGCAGCCTTGTCATGAAATCGATCAAAATACTCTCCCATTTTCCCTCTGGTATGGGAAGAGGCTGAAATAAACTTGTCGGATGGTTCATCTCCCCCTTATAACGCTGGCAAACTTCGCACTCCCTGACATGTTGGAGTACGTCCTCCTTGAAGCCCTTCCATGAGAACCTCTCTCTGATGGCCCTATATGTTTTGGTGAACCCCTGGTGGCCTGATAGTGGCAAATCATGTGAGGCGTGCAATATCTTCTCCTTGAGCTTGGAGCTCTCAGTCAAGAAGATCCTGTCCCTAAAGTAAATCACCTCATCCATCACCCTGTACCTGTCATCTGTGACCTGTCCGTCCAACACCTCACAGGCAAAACAGCCCTTGGAGTACTCTACCAACAGTTGAGCCCTCCAGTCCGTATCTAAGCTCATCAAGGACAACACTGTCGGTCTACGCGAAAGTGCATCGAGCACCACGTTTTTCTTCCCCTTGACATACTCGATGTCAAAATCATATGCCTGGTTCTTACTGACCCACTTCTGTTGCCTCTTCTGCAACTGCTTCTGCTCTAGAAAGAATCGGAGGCTGTTGCGGTCAGTCTTCACTCCGAACCTGTTCCCCACCAGGTACTACCGAAATTTGGCCAATGCATAGATGATGGCCAACATCTCCTTGTCGTATATAGCATACAACCTCTCATGTGGCAATAGCTTCTGGCTCCCGAAAGCTATGGGGTGGCCTCCCTGCATCAAAACTATGCCTATCCCCTCCCCTGATGCATCGCACTCTAGGACAAAGGGCTATGTGAAATCTGGCAATACCAAAACTGGACAGTTGCTCATCACATCCTTGAGCATGTCGAAAGCCCTCTGCGCTGTGTCAGTCCAACTGAATGCCCCCTTTTTGGTAAGGTCTGTAAGGGGTGCAGTAAGTTGGGAAAATCCCTTGACAAACTTTGGGTAGTAGGTGTAGATGCCCACAAAACCCCGAAGCTCCGTTACATTCTTCGGCTCTGGCCAATCCTTGATGGCCCTGATCTTCTCCTCGTGGACCCTCACTCCGTCCACACCAATGATGTGCCCCAAGTAGAGTATCTCTGTCAGCCCAAACTCGCATTTGGAGAGCTTGGCATAAAATTGCTGCTCCTCCAATATGCGCAATACAACCTCAATACGTTGTAGGTGCTCCTCCCATGTCCTACAGTAAATCAAGATGTCATCGAAAAACACTAACACAAACATCCTCAAGTGACTGCGGAAGATGTGATTCATGCATGATTGAAAAGTGGCCGGAGCGTTGGTTAGCCCGAAGGGCATCACCAAGAACTCAAAGTGACCGTAATGACATCTGAAAGCGGTCTTGGGAACATCCTGATCCTTCACGCGAAACTGGTGGTACCCGGATCTCAAGTCAATCTTCGAAAAGAACTTCGATCCCCTGAGCTCATCCATCAACTCATCTATCCATGGAATGGGGTACCAGTTCTTAACGGTCTTCTTGTTGAGAGCTCAATAGTCAATGCATATCCTCAGCGTGCCATCCTTCTTCTTCACTAATACGACTGAAGAAGCAAAGGGGCTAGTGCTAGGACGGATGTGCCCAAGAGCTAAGAGCTTGTGAATAGCCCTCTCAATCTCATCCCGGTAGGCCTTAGGATGCCTATAGGGTGTAGTGATCACAACCTGGATTCCTTGCTCCAACTTAATCATGTGCTCAAATACCCGATCTGGTGGCTGCCCTGGTGGTATATCTCCAAAAACCGTGGCACATCTGTCTAAAATGGTCTGCTGGTCTGGGTGTACGGCTTGCCCTGTAGACCCTGCCTCTGAAACACGCAGCTCCACTACCCACTCTATGTCTCCCTTCCGGAAATCTGCCTCCATCTGGTGTGCTAAAATTGTTTGTGGCAGGTAGGTGTGCATACCTCGAATCATCTCGTGCCTCTCGGTCTTCTTGTCCGTCCACTCCATCTCCAAGCTCTCCCAATCTGTGGTGACCTTCGCCAACGTGATCAACCACTGCACTCCCAGTATCACGTTGGTGTCTGGAATGTCCACCACGAAGAAGTGATCTGTTAAGGTGTAAGTCCCCATAGTCACTGCCAAGGCTGGCACATACCTAGCACACTGCATGGTTCTGTCACCTGGAACCAGTATTGAAAACCCATCAAAGCTCTCTGTTGGTATGCTCCTCCGCTTTACCAACTGGGCATCAATAAAATTGTGGGTGGCCCCACTGTCTACTAATACTGAAACATGTTGTCCCTGCACAGTACCTCGGACACGTAGTGTCAAGTATTTGGAAACCCCTCGCAAAGAAGCAAGGACTCCCCTGGTAGGTGCAAATCCTGCACCTCCTGCTCCTGGTGGTGGAGGTGGCGGATGATCTCCTCTCTGCACCACACTGCTGCCTCCTGCCTCTATCTCCTCGTACTCCTCCTCTTCCCCGCTATTGTCAAAGAAAACCTCGATGTAGTGTGCCTTCCCCGTGGCACAACGATGTCTTGGTGCCCATGGCACTTGGCATGTGAAGCATAGCCTCTTCCGCCTCAGATCTCTCCTAGTCTCGTCATCCAAAGGCCCTCGGCTCTGGTTCCCCTTTGGAGGCAGAACCCTCATGTCCTTCCCCTTCGACTAAAATGCTGGTCTCTAGGGAAAAGGAGCTCTAGTCCAGGGTAGTGCCCCCTGCAAGTCCCGAGTCCTCCCAACTGCGTCATGGAGTGTCGCTGGCCTCGTTGATCTGACTAACCCCCGAAGATGCTTTGCCAATCCATCGAAGAACATGTAGATCATCCTGGCTGAAGATAAGTCAGGCACCATCACAGACAGTCTCAAAAACTCTGAAATGTATGTGTCTGGACTCCCAGTCTGCTTGAGCTTAGTCAGCTCAACAAAGTGCTCCTCTAGATCCCTTCGATTAAACCGTTCTATCAGCCTCCGTGTAAACTCAGCATATGTTGTCACACCTGAGTGCCCCAATGTAGCCATCCCGTGAAACCACCAATCATGGGCCTCACCCTCCAAGTGCAGCGTTTCCACCTTGATGGCCTCTACTTCTGCCATTTGGTTAAGCTGGAAATAGATATCCAACTTCTCCACCCAAGCCTTTGCAGAACACTTGGAGGATCCATCAAATGTCGGTAGATAAAAACTACCTACAGTGCGCTGTACATCCCCATCATGTGAATGCGTGTTCCCCCTGTGATGGTTGCGGGGTTTGGTGTCCCTCTTGAGATGTACGAAGTCATGAAATGTGAGGGCATCTCTGAACTCCTATCCGTAGGACTGATACTTGACAAAGTAATCCCCCATGTGAGCCGGTTCCTGCTCCTACTATGCTCTTGCCCCAGTGTCTGTGGCAAGAAATGTGGGCATTGTGGAATGTGGGGAAGTATGTGATGCCATCTGTTACGCTGTGAGGTGCTCCTGCAAATGATGGGATGTGCCTGATCCCTCTCCGGTATGGAAACCTCTTAGGGTTTCACGCTCTCTAGGTTCTGCAGTGAGCCTTTGCCCAATCTCTTCTATCCGTCTCGACAAATCCTGCACTGATTTGAGGAGAAGTTCCCCGAACTCCTTCCTGGCGTCTCTCTCCTCCACCATCGATTCCTTCTCTTTTGCGTCCACTACTAGAACGCAATCACCTTCCCCGAAAGTGATCTCTACCTCCGTTCTTGGTCTCTATACTTCCTTCCTCGGTAACAGATGTATGGTTTTCCTGCTGGTGTCATAGACAATCTGCTCAACAGGCTGAGCCAAGTCTATGAGCTCTGATACCACTGTAATATTCCGAATAGAAATAAACAGCAATATAAAGCACATAAACAAGAAACTACAACAACTAGAGAGACATCATATGAACAAGACAAAATATGGAGAACGTTGAGCCATTTTATTAAGTATTGAAAGATAAAATGAGTACAAAGGTGATCAAAATGATAGCACCTTGGCTTGCACTAAGAAAGCGTAGAAATACTCCTAGACTATATCATGGAATGGCTGCTCCCTCTATGACTGCATTATCTCCAAAGCTATTGGTGCTGGTGCTGGTGCTGGAATAGATCGACTATTTGGCGCTGCTCCCCAAGTCAAAAAATTTTGAAACTTTGGGAATGGCCGTTCCACCAAATACCTAGAAAAGCCCAGAGAGCTTTCCGGAAATGGATGACCTCGGAAAATGACCTCCCTTGAGGTATAACGCTATCCCAGTGATAAACGCTGGCCCTGAATCATCTGCTGCAAAATATGGCCTGCAACTCTACCAAAATGATGGAATAGGGAAGTGCAAACCCCTTTCCAACTCTCTCGGGCTTAATCCCTTGATAAACCCTCAATCCGGAATCTCCTCCTCTAAAGACTGCATCCTCCCTCTCATTGACTGCGTTGTCTATGCAAGTGAATGATCCCAACTGTGGCTGCTACAACTCTCTCCGAAAAATCAAGGATGAAACTCCTCACTCGAGCAGGCACTCGAAGTCCCCTGGAGCTAAGGTTGGGATCTTCGCATGGAGACACCCGATGTGCTGAACAACATGTGCAGACTTTGCTCAACAACAAAAGTGTGCTCAATGTCAAAAGACAAATATCATAGATGCATAATAGAATGATCAAATGAGGAGCCTCTCTCCTTTTTTATGCTTGGAGAGCCATGCTCTCACCTAGGCACCACCACAAACTGTGTTGTCTCCTTGAGCCACGCTGTCCCTCTAGCTCTGCGCTGTCTTGGGCCCACGCTGCCCATGCTGACATCTCCTCCACGCTGCCACTTTGTCTCTAGGCCCCATGCTGCCAAATAATCATGTCTCCAAGTGACTTTAGGAAATGCTTTTATCCTAAGTGTGAGTTAAGTGTCCCTATTCACCCACTTTATTTCTAACTTAACTTTATTAAAGTAAAGTAGTCAAAAATTAATATTTCCAATTAGCTGTTGCTAATTGGGAATATTACACGACAAATTTAACACAGATAGATGAGTTGACCTCTAGGTTGGAGAAGTTTGCATTGATAGTAGTTATACCTGTAGATGGAGCAGTGTTTTAAAACTTGGACTCGGGTTCCGAAACAGTCGAGGGTTGGCTTCGACTCTGACTCTGACTCCAACTCGGTATCGACTCGGCCAGTTCGGTTTCAACGACTCGGTCTTTGTAAAAAATACATTAAATATTAATTTTTTTGTAAAAACCCATAATTTTAAAGATTTTCATTCATGTTTCCAAACAAAAAGCATTACAATATAGACAAAAGACAACATACGATCAAAGTAGGCTCATGAATATATCCATTATATCAAAATTGAACCCAGTGCACTATCCAATACATGATGATGATATAGAGATCAGAAAAAAAAACATAACCAAGGAGGCTCTAAATGGCCTCTACAACAAAACATGAATAGTCACTACTGCTAAACATCTGACAAGGCAATATCCTCTGCCTCAAACTCTGAACCAGAGGGTGAAACTACTCGCTCCTCCTCATCAACATCCTCAACTAGAACTACAGCACGTTAAGCCTGAGATAGATGAGTTATGCGCTTTCGTCGTGGCTGACTCAAGGAAGTGCCTGCGGTTGCAACTGGAGGACATGGGACTAGTTAGAAGGCTACATAAAACCCTAACAACAAATAAAAATCCATTTTGAAGTCCGATTTGGAGGCTGGGTGGGGTTTGCGGCCGGCTTGGACTGGCTCGGCTGGTTTAGCTTGGGCTCGGCCAAGCCGGCCAGTTCGGTCACAAATTGGCCTTCGGATTGGTTTTTCTACCTAGTCAGTGCGGTCGGGGGTTTGGCTCGGTTGGCTCGGTCAATTCGGAGCTGGTTCGGCCGATTTTTAAAACTATGAGATGGAGGAGCATGATGCTTCAGAGATGCAGGATCAAGCAAGGTACGAGGAGGGACAACATTGAACAGGTGTTTCCTCATGGATCATTACCTTGGCTACAGGGGCCCATAGTATTCCGTAGCAGGAGGATCAGTGTTCAATAGGCGCAGACAGATCTTGATGGACGACGCAGAGCTATTTATAGTCAGATACTAGAGAGGCACATAAACAGTTGGGAGCAGTCAAATGCTCAATAGATAATGCAAAGCTACTTGTAGTCAGAGACTCAAGAGACAATTACAACGACATAGTAGATCGATATAGATTGAGTTTCTAGTTGCATCAGAAGGAAATTCATATGGTTGATGGAGGCAATGCAAATAGCTCAGTTGCAGGTTACAAGAATAGTTCCAGCCTGGGTGAGACTCCACAAAGGAGTTTCCACTCACTATTGCAGTATTTCCAGCAGCACTGTAGTATTAGCAACAGAGTCGTAGCAACAATAGTGTGAGGTAGATCAGAGTATGTGTAGTGTTGATGGACAATGTTTACCAGTTGGCTTCTTCATAGTGATTTCCAGTGGTAGGGAGTCAGATCAGTTGAGATGTGGAGAAAGGATGTGTAACAAATGTCAAACATCAACAATGTGATTGATCCAACTATAGGTTATAGAGAAGAGAGATGTTGATGGAGAGAACACCTTCCTCGCTAAGAGAGAGTATTAGTTTTTGGATGAGATGGTAGCGTCAGACAAGTGTTCTAGTCTCGATTTGTGTCTAAGAGGCTAAGGAATACAAGATATCCAAAACCTAGAAAAATTTTTGGGAGAAAAAGCCTAGAGACCATTAATTGATCAATAATTAAAAATGCATAAGTCTAACTTAGTAAAATTGATTAATTAATGGGAATTAATTGAGGAGATCGACTTATGCTCTAGAGACTTCTTGGATAATGACTTATATCAAGTCTATGATGATCTTAGTCATCGATCACGATTAGAGATTGGTCACTGATGCTCCAGCAAGAGATTATAAGAGCAAGCTAATGGGATGGAGATAAAAACAAGAGGGAGAGAGAGTTAGCCAAGGTAGATCAAGCTACACAGTTGCAATGATTCAGCAAGGGCACAATTTGAACCAGAGAGAGTATTAGAGAGAGGGAGAAACAAAAAATTCAGGAGGAGGATTCCAAGAATTTTCCAACGTTTCTCTAATGTTGGATTGGTAGGAGAAAGGAGGTTGAATGCTCTACAGAGAGGATCGCAAAAGCCAGTGCGAGCAACCAAAAACCCTAGTGCGAGTTGCCAAAAATAGGTCATTTCAGTTGCCAGAGGATAGGAGATCATCCAAAAGGAAAAGCAAATATTTTCCAGGGGCAGAGGGAGGCTAGATGACTCACTTGGAGCCAGTTTGCAGGCAGTGCAAGTTATTCCAACCTCTAGGCGAGTAGTGCAAATTCCAGGCAAAGCAAGTTTGCTAGTCTGGGGTTTGAGCAGGCTAGTGGACGCCAAGTTGATTTACAAAGGGAAAAAATTATCTCCCATATATTTTTCTAGTGTATTTGCCAGAGGATTGCCAGTTGGGCATCCAGATTATTGTACTCTCAGATTTGCTGCATAATAATAAAATAAACCCTCATTTGCTGCACCAGGTTTCCCTTTGGGGTTTTTCCTAGGACATTAGTCATAAAACATTGGTGTCAATTTTATGTGTGTGCATATATTTCTCAATCCTTTACTTGATTCCGTAGCGTATTTAATTTGTGAAGAATTGTAGTGTGATTTATTCATTAATTTATGTAAACAATTAAACTGCTAATCAATTAGGAGAATAAATTTCAGTTGCTGCAATTCAAGGAAATTTCACAAACAACACCTCTAACAAACCTTTGTTAGTTTTTGTAGCATCTGATGTGTTCTAGTCACAAAACTTGTTGTGGAGGCTAGAATACATGAGATCTCCAAAACCCATAAATCGTTTATGGAAATTCCACCAAGAGATGGCTTAATTAAATATTTCCTAAGTCTAAACTTAGGGAATATGGTTAGTTAATCAAAATTAATTAAGTCAAGGTGAAAATTCTCTAGAAACTCACACAGATCGACTCCAAGATGATCTTAGCCCTTGCTTAAGTTTTAATCTTGGTTGTTGGTGCTCCGATAGAGGATTATAAGAAGAAGTTGATGGGCACTTGGAGAATATACAAGACACTGGAGAAGTTCGATTTTCTTGGTAGATCGATTTCCAGAGAGCAGCAGCAGTTGCCGGAGAGCTAGAGGTCGAAGCAGAGACAATGAGGGGTAGTGACAGTGATCCAGAGGAAGTTTTCCAGATCCAGAGAGGCAACAACAAGTGACTGAAGTAATCCACGCAGAAGCAGCGTAAGGACTACACAATAGCTAAAGCAGAGCAGTTTGATTTAACTGGAGAGGAAGTCAATTCAACTTCCAGAGGCCAGGAAAGTCTTACAGAGGGCCGAAGAGTCACTTCCAGCAGCAGAGACAAGCTAGACGACTTGCTCAGAGGAAAAATTGAGCAACATGTGTGAGAGACAACGCAAGGACTACGCAGAGGGCCTACGCTAGGGTTTGGACAACCAATTTTTCTAGGAGAGCTAGTGTTGGGATTGCTTGGGGGTTGATAGAATTTTCTCTCTAATTATTTATGTCAGATACTTGAGGTTTGGATTTCTAGTTGGGAATCCATATATTGTACTCAAAATTTCACTGTTGCTTAATAATATAAAACCATCTGTTGTTGCACCGGTTTTCCCAAGTTGGATTTTTCGAGGAACATTTGTCAAAAAATAATGATGTCATTTTTATGTTTGTGTGTGCTAGAATTTTCTCAGATTCCAACGCAATTTTCCTTCCGCAGTTTATTTGTGAAAATCAAAATGAGTTATTGGATATTTTCCGTAGCAAACAACAGATAAATTGTTAAATAAATTAACAATTAGAAAAATTGTTTTCAGTTGCTGTGATAGATGAAATTTTCACAATCTCACCAAGAAGGAAACCCTCAGCTGGTCAGATAAAGCATATGAAACATTTGAGAAGATGAAGGAGGTAATAAGTACATGCTGTGTGTTTGCACCACCAGATTTCACCCAATCATTTGTGCTAGAATGTGACGCTTCGAGGACGAAGATAGGAGTAGTACTTATGCGGGATCATCACCCCATAGTGTTCGAGAGTCGCAAGCTCAAGGATTGTGAGCAACACTATTCGATCTAAGACAAAGAGATGTTGGCCATCATGCATGCATTGGCCAAATTCATGCAATATTTGGTGGGGAACAGGTTCAAAGTAAGGACAAATCATAACAACTTGAGATTCCTCATGGAACAAAAGGAACTGAGTGAGAGGCAACAAAAGTGGATTAGTAAATTGCAGACCTACGACTTTGACATAGAGTATGTCAAAGGTAAAAGCAATGTAGTGGCCGATGCTCTTTCGAGGATGCGGCCCACTTTTTCACTCATAGAGATGGTAGATGATTGGAAGTTGCTGCCGCTTGTGGAGTATTCGAAGAATAAATTTGCCTGTGAGATTCTGGAGGGGTTGATTCATGATGATAGATACCGAGTTGTGGGTGATATTATTTACTACAAAAACCGGATCTATATGCTGTCAGAATCACAACTAAAGGATAAAATTATGCAAGAAACTCATAGCTCACCCTTTGCAGGGTACCCCGGGTACGTCAAGACCTACATAAAAATCAAGGAGAGTTTCACTTGGAAGGGCCTCAAGATGGATATGTTGAGGTTTGTGAAGGAAAGCAACACTTGCTAGCAGAACAAAGCAGAACACACTCATCCAATAGGTTTATTGCAACCATTCCCTATCCTGGAGTAGAAGTGGGAGATCATTTCCATGGACTTTATCACTGGACTACCTCTAGCACAGGGTAAACACTGTATATATGTGGTGGTGGATCAACTCACAAAATTTGCTCATTTCTTTTCCATACCATCAAAATACTCGACAACGTAGGTGGTCGAGTTGTTCTTTAAGGAGGTCTTTAGGTTACATGGGTTGCCGAAGACCATCGTCAGTGACATGGATAGTAGGTTCATGGGCGGCTTCTGGTAGGACCTATTCAGACTTGTGGGGATTGAGTTGCCACCGAGCACCAACTACCACCCACAGACTGATGGACAGGCAAAGATAGTGAACAAATGGTTGGAGGGCTATCTCCAGAATTATGTAACCGGCCAACAAAAGGCACGGGTAAAGTGGTTGCATATGGGGGAACATTGCTAGAACACCACCTTCCACGTGTCCATTGACATAACACCCTTCAAGTGTTAGATGGGTATGATGCCCCAACATTTGGAGATATGATATTTGGGGATAGTTGGGCACCTCTGGCCAAGGATTGGATTTAGGAAAGCCAAGATATTTTAAAGGACTTAAAGGAAAATTTGTAGATGGCTCAGAATTAGAAGAAATCACATGTTGACAGGCATAGAGTGGAGCGCAACTTTGAAGTGGGAGATATGGTGTACCTTCGTCAGCAACTCTACAGGCAGTCGTCACTCAAAACAAAGGGGGCATAAAAGTTGAAACCCAGGTTCCATGGGGCCATACAAAATCGCGAGACGAGTAGGAGAAGTGGCTTATGAGCTTGAGAAAATTTTGGATACTTCAATGTACGTGGGAAAGTTATCTTGCACCCTATTACCACACAAACTAGCAATAACCCATTGTCACCTCGGCTGTGGATCCCTACTCTTTACGGACTTTCACCAATGGGAGGAGACCCGTTATGATAAGGATCACGAAATGAATGGATCAATGATAAGGTGAAGGGTGATCCTAAGCGGGTCTGTTCACAAGAGAGGCTCAAAAGTATAACTTACTTGCTTTCGAAGGCAAGGTTGAAGGCTCTCAAGGAAGGACTCAAGGAGAATTTCAAGGTTTGAGTTTAGGGTATGTATCTTATGTGAAAATTCTGCTACCCAAAATCCTACTGCAACATCCGATGAGAATTCTTCTATTTGTTAATTATAGAACAAATTATTTACTGTGTTCTACGACAAATATTGAAACCCATACACTACAACCTTCACACAATTAAATTGCGGAAAATAAATAAGTGCGGAAACAAGATCTAAGCAAGAATAAATGATAGACACACGACATCGTTATTTTTGGACTAGAAAAACCCAATACGGGAAATTCAGTGCAACAGCTGAGGGTTTGTTTATTATGCAGTAATTCTGAATACAATTCTTCTGTAATATCCCCAAAGGGAAATAACCAGTAATACACAGAATATGCCAGACAGATATACATAAACAAATGCTGGAACCAGATAATAGATCAAGTACACATAGAATGCCAGAATACTAAGCCATTTTATTAATCTTAGAACACATAGATAGGAGTACAAGATAATCAGAATGAGTGCACCTATCCTTGCCCTAGGCAAGTGGAGACCCTCTCAGAACAGATAATGGCTACAAATAAGGACAGCGTCCTAGCTGGCTGAAGAAGAGCTGCTGCTGGAATGCAATGGAGCTACAAACTGAAGACTAGAAGATGGCTGATCTCAATCCTCCAAACCCTCACCAATAAAAACGCTGTCTTTGCTAGTGACAGCGCAGAAGACAGATGAAATACTGGCCACAGAACCTCCAGATGTCAAGATCAACTCCTCCAGGCTGAAAACACTGAAAACGCTGTCAAATCTCACTCACCAGACTCTGCTCATCAGATCAGCGTCCTCCCTGACTGAATCTGCGTTCTCTCTCCCTCAGATCTGCTAGATCTGAATCCTCCTTTCCAGATCTGTGTCCTATCACTCCAGATCTGCGTCCTCTAAGGCCAAATCTGCTGCTATCTCTTAAGATCTAGGCTGGATCTGACAGTATCTCCTCAGATCTGTATCCTCCAAGGCTGGATCTGATGCTATCTCTCCAGATCTGCACTCTCCAGGACTGGATCTATCAATATCTCCTCAGATCTGTATCCTCCAAGGTTGGATCTGATGCTATCTCTCCAGATCTGCACTCTCTAAGGTTAGATCTCTCAGATCTGCGTCCTCCAAGACTGGTTCTGCCAATGCCTCCCTAGATCTGCGTCCTTTCTGCCTTAGCCAACTGAATCTGCGTCCTTCCTTCTCTCTGGAACAGCGTCCTACCTCTCAGATCTGATCTGCGTCCTTCCTCCCTCTGGAACAGCGTCCTGCCTCTCAGATCTGCGCAGACACCAGAAGGGGTTTCCTCCTCTCTAAATCTCCACCAGAAACTGCTGCTACTTATCACTGAAACTGAGGGATGATGCTCAGAAATAACCTTACCAGGGCAGGCACTCGAAGTCCCCCGAGGCTAAGGGTGAAACCAGAAAATAACCTTACCAGGGCAGGCACTCGAAGTCCCACGAGGCTAAGGGTGAGATCTCCGACCGGAGACACTCGGTTGCACTAAACAGTGCTGCAGACCGACTAAACAACCGGCGTGCTGAAGCAGACAGAAGTCTAGCTCTCGATATCAATATCAAATCATGCATGTCCAAATGAGGTGAGAACCCCACCTTTTATAATGCTAAACTCCCTCCAAAACCTTAACTGCGTCCTTCACTCTCCTTGGCCTGCGCAGTTAACCTTGGGTCAGCCTGATGCCTCCCCATCATACTCATGTGGACCCCCAAGGCCCCCCTCTCTAAGTTATAACGTCAATCAACTAGGAAAAACACTTTATTTATAAAGTGAGGTGACTAAAGTGAGGTGACCCCTCTTATTTCTCACTTTATTTATTATTTCTAACTAAAGCGACAAAATTAAACAAAAATGAAATATTCCAATTAGCAAAGCTAATTGGGAATATTACAGTCTCCCCCGGCAAAACGTTGCTTGTCCTCAAGCAACTGAAGTGATGGATGCTGTAAGATCCTCTCATCCTCCCAAGTGGCATCCTCATCCGGCAAATTCTTCCATCTCACCAGGAATTCTCGGATCTTCCTGCTCCGCAGCTGTCTCTCCCTAGTGTCAATAATAGCCTCCGGCTGTAACACCAGATGCCCCTCATCATCTGTAGGCGGTAGCTCCTCGGTGACCCTCACATGCTGGCCCAGTGCCTTCTTCAGGGATGATACATGAAAGATGTTATGAATCCGGCTGCCTTGGGGCAGCTCCAACTCATACGCAACCTGCCCGATCCTGCGTATCACCCTGTATGGTCCATAAAAACGAGGCTTTAGCTTCTCCGCCCCCTTCTGCTTGAGCGAGGACTGTCGGTATGGCTGTAGCCGTAGGTAGACCAAGTCCCCTACCTCAAAGTGTCTCTCCATCCGACCCTTATCAGCATACAACTTCTGTTGATTCTGTGCTGTGGCTATGTTGTCCTTGAGAGCCCGGAGGATGTCTTGGCTCTCTTGGATCCATAACTTGGCTCGCAGAGCCCTGCTAACACCAAACATCATATCCACAAAAGATAGGGAATGATATCCATACAAAGCATAGAAAGGTGTCATACCGATGGACATATGGTGGGTTGTGTTGTAGCAGTACTCGCCCAAGTGTAGCCATTTCAGCCATGCTCTTTGCTGCCCACTGACGTAGTTACGCAAGTAGCCCTCCAGCCACTTGTTAACTATCTCCGTCTGCCCGTCCGTCTGTGGATGATAACTAGTGCTCGGTGTCAATTCTGTCCCCACTAGTCGGAAGAGCTCTTGCCAGAATCCGCCCATAAAACGGCTGTCCCTGTCGCTGACAATGGTCTTGGGTAGACCATGCAATCTGAAAATCTCCCTGAAAAACAACTCTGCCACCTGTGCCGCTGTGTGATGTGCTGAAATGGCGAAAAAGTGAGCATACTTCGTCAGCCTGTCAACCACCACGAAGATGCAATCTTTGCCCTGCACTGTGGGCAACCCTGTGATGAAGTCCATCGAAATGCTCTCCCACTTCCCCTCCGGAATGGGAAGAGGCTGCAACAACCCCGCGGGATGACTCATCTCCCCCTTGTTCCGCTAGCAAACCTCGCACTCCCTGACATGCTGGAGTACGTCCTCCTTGAGGCCCTTCCATGCAAATCTCTCCCGGATGGCCCTGTATGTCTTGGTGAACCCCTGATGGCCCGCCAATGGTGAATCATGTGAAGCTTGGAGTATCTTCTTCTTGAGCTGAGATCCCTCAGTCAAGAAGATCCTGTCCCTGTAATAGATGACCTCATCGGCCACCCTGTATCTGCTATCCGCTACCGGCCCATCCAGAACCTCGCATGCAAATCTATCTTTGGAGTACTCAACCAGTAGTCGAGCCTTCCAGTCAGCGTCCAGGCTCATGAGTGATAACGTGGCCGATCTACGGGAAAGGGCATCAGCTACCACGTTATTCTTCCCCTTGACATACTCTATGTCAAAGTCGTAAGCCTGGATCTTGCTGATCCACTTCTGCTGCCTCTCCTGCAACTGCTTCTGCTCCAGAAAGTACCTCAGGCTGTTATGATCTGTCCTTACCCTGAATCTGCCACCTACCAGGTACTGTCGGAATTTGGCCAATGCATGCATGATGGCCAGCATCTCCTTGTCATATATGGGATATAGCCTCTCATGTGGAAGGAGCTTCCGGCTCTCGAATGCAATCGGATGACCCTCCTGCATCAAAACTGCCCCAATCCCCTCTTTTGATGCATCACACTCTAGGACAAAGGGCTGCGTAAAATCTGGCAATGCTAACACGGGACAACTGCTCATCACCTCCTTGAGCTTGTCAAAAGCTCGCTGTGCTGTATCCGACCAACTGAATGCCCCCTTCCTCGTCAGCTCCGTGAGGGGTGCAGCAAGCTGGGAGAAGCCCTTGACGAACTTCCTGTAGTAGGTGCAGATGCCAATAAACCCTCGAAGTTCTGTTACATTCCGTGGCTCTGGCCAGTCCCTGATAGCCCTGATCTTCTCCTCGTGGACTCTCACCCCGTCCACTCCTATAATGTGTCCCAGATACAGCATCTCCGTCAACCCAAACTCACACTTGGAGAGCTTGGCAAAGAACTGCTGCTCCTCCAAAATGTGCAAGATCGTCTCAATGTGCTGGAGATGCTCCTCCCAAGTCCTGCTGTATATAAGGATATCATCAAAGAAAACCAGCACAAACTTCCTCAGATGATCCCTGAAAATGTGGTTCATACAAGACTGGAAAGTAGCAGGTGCATTGGTCAACCCAAATGGCATGACCAGAAACTCAAAGTGCCCATAATGACACCTGAAAGCAGTCTTGGGAATGTCCTGTTCCCTCATGCGTATCTGATGGTAACCGGATCTCAAATCAATCTTTGAGAAGAACCGTGCTCCTCTCAACTCATCCATCAGCTCGTCGATCCTGGGAATGGGGTACCTGTTCTTCAGGGTCTTCTTGTTCAGAGCCCTGTAATCAATGCACATGCGTAATGTGCCGTCCTTCTTCTTCACCAGCACTACTGAATAAGCAAAAGGACTGGTGCTGGGTCGAATGTGACCCAGGGCCAGCAACTCCTGAATGGCCCGCTCTATCTCATCCCGATAGGCCTTGGGATGCCTATATGGTGTGGTGATCACAGCCTGTATCCCCTGCTCAAGCTCGATCGTGTGCTCGAACCCCCGATCCGGTGGCTGTCCTGGCGGGATGTCCCCAAAAACTACTGCATATCTGTCGAGAATAGACTGTAGATCAGGATGCACTGTCCGCCCTGTATCTACTGCCTCTGAAGCCCGCAACTCTACTGCCCACTCTATATCTCCCTTGCGGAAAGTCGCCTCCATGCTGTGTGCCCATACTGTCTGGGGTGGATATGTGTTCTGCCCTCGTATCTTCTCATGCTTCCCCGTCTTGGGATCATCCCACTCCATCTCTAAGGCCTTCCAGTCCGTTGTGACCTTCCCCAGAGTAATAAGCCACTGAACTCCCAATATCACATTGGTGTCCGGAATGTCCACCACAAAGAAGTGATCGGTCAATGTATAAGTGCCCATCGTCATTGATAACTCTGGTACATATCGAGCACATGCCATGGTCTGATCTCCTGGTACCAAAACAGAAAACCCATCAAAGCCCTCCGTCGGTATGCCTCTCCGCGCAACCATCTGGGCATCAATGAAGTTGTGGGTGGCCCCACTGTCGACTAAGACTAAAACCCGATGTCCGTGTACTGTCCCCCGTACGCGCAATGTCAAATACTTGGGGACTCCTCGCAATGCTGCTAGAGCTCCCCCAGTAGGTGCGAATGATGTCCCACCTGCATCGGGTGGTGGAGGTGGTAAGGTACTCTGCGCTGCATAACATCCTCCTGCCTCCTCATCATCCTCCTCATCTTCTTCCCCGCTGCTCTCGGAGAAGACCTCTATGAAATGTGCCTTCCCTGCCGCACATTTGTGTCCTGGTGCCCACGGCTCCTGGCAAGTGAAGCATAATCGCTTCCGCCTCAGCTCTCTCCTGGCCTCATCATCCATCTGTCCTCGTCCCGGATTCGCCTTGGGAGGCGGAGCCCTCGTGTCCTTACCCTTAGGCTGGAAAGCCTGTCTCTGGGGATAAGGTGGTCGGGTCCTGGGCAAGACATCCTGTAAGTCTCGAGTCCTACTGATAGCATCCTGCAGTGTAGCAGGTCTGTTTGACCGTACTAGGCCACGAAGTGGCTCTGACAGCCCCTCCACAAACATATAGACCATCCGAGCTGTCGATAAGTCAGGTACCATCACTGAAACCCTCAAGAAATCCGAGATGTATGCTTCTGCACTCCCAGTCTGTTTGAGTTTGGTCAGCTCAACAAAATGCTGCTCCGGATCCCTCCTGTCAAAACGCTCTACCACCCTCCTAGTAAACTCGGCATATGTTGTCACTGTGGAATGCCCAAGTGTCGTCAATCCATGAAACCACCAATCCTGAGCCTCACCCTCTAAATGCAATGTAGCCATCTTAATGGCCTCCGTCTCCGACATCTGATTAAGCTGGAAATAGATGTCCAGCTTCTCCACCCAGGACTTTGCCGTAGTCTTTGATGAACCATCAAACATAGGCAAATGGAATCTACTAGCCGCACGGTGGTCATCACGGTGGTATCCGCGCCCCTTATGCTGGTGCTGCTCATGCTCAGGGGGTTTGATGCCGCATCGGTACTGGAGATAGCGCTCAAAGGGGAGAGTATCCATGAATGCCTGGCCTAAGCCCTGCCACTCTGTAAAAACGGCTGCCCATTGAGCTGGACTCACATCTCTCTGTGCTGTCGACCCCTCGTCCTCTACCAGGAAGGTAGGCATGGTGTGTCGCGTGGGTGCTGGATTGTCCCTCTGTGCACCTCCCCGTGCTACTGTCCCTGTGTCTTCTGGCGTGAATGTGGGCATAGTGGATCGCTGAGCTGTCACAATGGGAATAGCATCGTGCACTGGTATGTGGCGAGACATACTCGAACCCTCTCCGATCTGAAGAACTCTAGGGAGTTCTCTCTGGCTGATCTCTATAGCCGAGAGCCTCCGTGACGTATACTGCACTATCTGCGACGTCTCCTGCAATTGACGGAGGACCGCCTCTTTAAACCTCACATCATCATCTGCCATTGGATTACGCTGTTCTGGGCCCCTCTCAGGCTGCTCTGCCTCTGAATCTGTCTCAGGTGGCTCCTGATCAGAATCACTTCCTCCGAAAGGAAACTTCCACCTATCCTCGGCTTCTCTGCGTTCCTTCCGAAAGATGTAGGGGTTATCCCCGGGCGTCATAGACTGCTAGCACCACAGGCTGAGCCAGATCTATGCTCCGATACCACTGTAATATCCCCAAAGGGAAATAACCAGTAATACACAGAAATATGCCGGACAGATATACATAAACAAATGCTGGAACCAGATAATAGATCAAGTACACATAGAATGCCAGAATACTAAGCCATTTTATTAATCTCAGAACACATAGATGGGAGTACAAGATAATCAGAATGAGTGCACCTATCCTTGCCCTAGGCAAGTGGAGACCCTCTCAGACAAACAATGGCTGCAAATAAGGACAGCGTCCTAGCTGGCTGAAGAAGAGATGCTGCTGGAATGCAATGGAACTACAAACTGAAGACTAGAAGATGAGTGATCTCAATCCTCCAAACCCTCACCAATAGCCAGTCTTTGCTAGTAGCGGGCGCGAGAGGCTGAGATGAAATCTCGCTGGAGGCCTCAGGATGTCAGAATCAACTCCTCCGGGCTAGGCTCTTGAAAACGGCATCCGTCCTGCGGGACTCTGCTCATCGGATCGGGCGTCCTCCCAGTGAATCTGCGTTCTCTCTCCCTCGGATCTGTGCAGCTGAATCGGATCCTCCTTTCCAGATCTGTGTCCTATCACTCCAGATCTGCGTCCTCTAAGGCCAAATCTGCTGCTATCTCTTCAGATCTAGGCTGGATCTGACAGTATCTCCTCAGATCTGTATCCTCCCAGGCTGGATCTGATGCTATCTCTCCAGATCTGCACTCTCCAAGGCTGGATCTACCACTATCTCCTCAGATCTGTATCCTCCAAGGCTGGATCTGATGCTATCCCTCCAGATCTGCACTCTCCAAGGCTAGATCTCTCAGATCTGCGTCCTCCAAGACTGGTTCTGCCAATGCCTCCCCAGATCTGCGTCCCCTCTGCCTTGGCCAACTGGATCTGCGTCCTTCCTTCTCTAGGCCAGCGTCCTACCTCTCAGATCTGATCTGCGTCCTTCCTCCCTCTGGAACAGCGTCCTGCCTCTCAGATCTGCGCAGACACCAGAAGGGGTTTCCTCCTCTCCAAATCTCCACCAGAAAACTGCTGCTACTCACCACTGAAACTGAAGGATGATGCTCAGGAATAACCTTACCAGGGCAGGCACTCGAAGTCCCCCGAGGCTAAGGGTGAAACCAGAAAATAACCTTACCAAGGCAGGCACTCGAAGTCCCCCGAGGCTAAGGGTGAGATCTCCGACCGGAGACACTCGGTTGCACTAAACAGTCTTTGCGAGGCCAGGCCTGGCTGCTTAAAGCGTCTTGAAGCCAGACAGTCTAGCTCTCAGCCTCAATATCAAAATCTTCATGTCCAAATGAGGTGAAACCCACCTTTTATAATGCTAAACTCCCTCCAAAACCCTAAACTGCGTCCTTCACTCTCCTTGGCTGCGCGATTGGCTGTAAATTGTTTTGATGCCTCCCACATCATACTCATGTGGACCCCAAGGCCCCCTCTCTAAGTTATAACGTCGATCAACTAAGGAAAGAACACTTTATTTATAAAGTGAGGTGACTAAAGTGAGGTGACCCCTCTTATTTCTCACTTTATTTATTATTTCTAACTAAAGCAGCAAAATTAAACAAAAATGAAATATTCCAATTAGCAAAGCTAATTGGGAATATTACATCTTCAGATGCCCTGTTTGGCTATCCTGTACAGAGATCTAACTGAACAAAGAGTTGGTGAAATAATCTCACCCCGTCACTGGAAGATCCGACACTGACCTGCGCTGGAGATGAGCCTTTGCATTGTCTCTGCGCAGTACTGTGTCACTCCTATGCAATTATTGCTTCATTGCTCAAGGGACTGTGCTGCACCTCCTCTGATCTCTCTTCCAATTGGAAACTTCAGCCCTCTGGCCTCTCGTTCTCACACCTTAGCTCTTGCACTGGATCTTGACTGTGTCACAGTAGAAATAATTACTCCCTCTGAAGCTCTACGGAACCTCTACGTGGCCTCTGCGTGGCTGGCTCTACACTGCCTCTCCGGACTACTCTCTCTCTTCTCTGCCTTGTAGTCTCCGGATCAGGAAAGATCTCCAACCAGAAATTACCTCGGCCCCTCTCTGTAAGAATCAACTCAATCTAACTTCTTCTGAGCACTGCTCACTTGAGAAATTCGATTTCTAGACTCTGTCGGTCTCTCGGTCTGTTTTCCAAATTCCCCATCAAGTCCTTCTTATAATATTCTCATTGAGACTTCAACGACCGAGATAAAATCGTTAATCAACGGATAAGATTAACATCCTTTAATTAATATCCTTTAATTATTTTAATTTCCTAAGTTTAGACTTATGGTCCTATTAAAAATAATTAATTATTTCCATAAAACATAATTCAGGTGGAATTTTCCAAAATTCTTTTTGGGTTCTTTGGAATACATGTGCCTAAGCCTCCTTGCAAAATTTGAGACTTAGAGCACATCCGATGCTACCAGAGATCAACACTCCCTCTTAGCGAGGAAAGTACTTCTCTAATTCTACAATAGCTCCCTCTGCGCTGTTGATGTCTGACACTACTTCCCACCAACACTGCGCTGCTGATGTCTGACACTAACCCTGCGTATTGCTGCCAACTGCCACTGCACTGCAACTCTGTTGCTCACTACAACAGGAAAACATCCAAAATCTGAACTAAGTGTTCAGTAGGATGCATCTCGTATTGAAGATTTGACCATTGCTAGTATTTGCGCTGTCCCTCTGGAAGCTGCCACGTTGCTGCTAACTTTGCACTGGTCAGACTCTGGCGCTCTCTAGCCATTGCGCTGTCACTTCTGCACTCCTCTGCACCAACGGAAACTTGTCCATCCTATTACTTCTGATTTGGGCTCCCGTAGCAAGGTGATGATCCGAGAGGTGGACTCCTCAAGGATCTTGCCCAACTGCAGTTCTGCTGAACTACAGCTCTAGATCACCCCAATTCACCCCTGGAGATATGTGGGAAATCATCGCGAATTCCCTCTCCTTGATCTTCATAGCTGCAGCTTGCGGATCATGCTTCTCATGCTTGTCCTTCTTGAGAGGACATTGTGTAGCGTAATGTCCCATCTCACCACACCGGAAGCACTTAATCTTTGAGACGTCCTTCTTTCATCTCTGTTGCTCCTGCTACCTCTTTGATGTAGGGGTTGCATTCTCCTCCTCCTTGGGCTTTGTCCCACTATTGCTGCTGCCATCAATTTTACACTTGAGTAAGTCTCTCCTCATCTCTTCCTGCTGAAGAGCTGCCTACATTCCTTCCCCTCTGACAGCTTCTCTTTGCCAAGGATGCTTTAGACAAAGACCTGACACTCTTAAGGCCAATCTAACCATCTTTGTGGCCTGAGGAGTTGATCCTACAACTTTCAGATGATCTCAGACCTCCTGAAGTTTTGCAAGAAATGGATCAACACGCTCTCCCTTCTCCATCCTGATAGTTCACATCTTTTCCTCCAAATACATCTTCCTCTGGTCGAAAGACCCCTAATATAGCGTGGCCAATGCATCCCACATTTCCTTTGCAGTCCCTTTTCTGAAAATATGTGAAACAATATGATCCTTCACCCCATCAAGGATCAACCATTTGGCTTTTGCCATATTCTTCTTGAAGGCTCTCAATGGTGCGACATCTACAGGTTCAGCCAATGTATTGTCGAGGAAGGTCTTGAGGTCATGCTCATCTAGAAGGAAGGAGATCCTTTCCTTCCATATTACGTAGTTGGAGGCACCCTCCAACCGATCCTGGTCATGCAACCTATTGGCTGCCATGTCGCCCAATTACTGTCGAACTGCTGCCTCTAACGCTCTCCGCAGTTGGCTCTACGCAATC
The DNA here is from genome assembly GCA_034641835.2 of Pinus albicaulis. NCBI lineage: Eukaryota > Viridiplantae > Streptophyta > Pinopsida > Pinales > Pinaceae > Pinus > Pinus albicaulis. The sequence goes on along the minus strand of CM076577.1, from coordinate 221,683,147 downwards.
CCTGCTGGAGTAAGCTAAATAAGTCACGAACTCGCTGTTCTGCATGGGAAATTAGAATTTCTTCGGAAAGAAACTCACTGAGGTCAGAATTCCCCCAAATGTGTTGTCTTCTCTCTTCTGATGCTTTTTGCCCAACAACTGTTGCTATAAGAAAACTGTGTCCCACCAGCTGCTAATCTGCACTAAATTTGATGTGCCTCTCCCTCTGCCTTTGACAAACTGCAAATTGGAAAATCCTACCTCTCTATCGGCTCACTCAAAGAGAGATTTCCTTGCAGAGCTAGCCCTCCTGGCATGGACTGCGGAATCACTGGGGTAATCGATCTGCTGCCTACGCAACTCTTTGATCTCCTGTTTCTTCTTCAACGCTCGATCCTTCTGGTCTACTCTCTTACTCCTCCTGCACTGCTAAACAAGCTCTGATACCAGTGAAAATTATGCTACCCAGAATCCTATTGCTGCAATTGATGAAAGTTCTTCAATTTGTTGATTACCGAGCAAATTATTTACTATGTTCTATGGTAAATATTGAAATCCATACACTACATCCTTCACAAAATTAAACTGCGGAAAATAAATAAGTGTGGAAATAAGATCTGAGCAAAGAATAAACAATAAACAAACGACATCGTTATTTTTGGACTAATGTTCCCGAAAAAACCCAATGTGGGAAAACCGGTGCAACAGCTAAGGGTTTGTTTATTATGTAGTGATTTTGAATAAAATTCTTCGAATGTCATGACTGGCAATCTTATACAAAGATCTAACTAAACAAAGAGTTGGTGAAATAATCTCACCCAGTCATTGGAAGATTCAACACTGATCTGCGTTGTCTCTGCGTAGTATCGTGTCACTCCTTGCAGTTACTGCGTCACTGCTCAAGGGATTGCGCAGCGCGCTGCACCTCCTCTGATTTCTCTACCAATTGGAAATTTCAACCCTTTGGCCTCTCGGTCTCACACCCCAACTCTGACATTGATCCTGACTGTCTCACAGTAGAAATACAGTCTCCCTCTAAAGCTATGTGCAACCTCTGCGTGGCTGCCTCTCCGGACTGCTCTCTGTCCTCTCTGCCTTGTACTCTCCAGATCAATAAAGATCTCCAACCGGAAATTACCTCTGCCCCTCTCTACAAGAATCAACTCGATGTAACTTCTCCTAAGCACTACTCACTTGAGAAATTCGATATCTAGACTTTGTCGGTCTCTCAGTGTGCTTTCCAAATGCCCCATCAAGTCCTTATAATCTTCTCGTTGAGACTTCAATGGTCGAGATTAAATCGTTAATCAACCTAAAATTCTTGTGAAGGCTTGGATTCCAAGTGATCTTTGAAGAATTATCCTCAATAATGTATGAGACCCACATGAGACCAAGTGGACCCAGGGTTAGGTCAAAGGGGGAAGGGTTTAGCAACCAATGATATGCTTGACCTAATCCAGAGAGAGAAAGGGACCAAAGAATGAATTTTCAATACAAGGCACATGAGCACTCATGGCTACATTGCCATCATCTCCATCATTGTCGTTAGCTGTGACAACCTTCGAATTAGATTTTTCTTCACCTTTCTTCTTCTTAGGGCATTGTGTCGCAAAATGTCCTAGTTCACCACACCTAAAGCACTTGAACTTTGAAAGGTCTTTCTTCTTCTACTTTTGCTGTCCATGCTATCCCTTAGATGCAAGAGCCGCATCTTCCTCCTTCTTGATCTTGATCCCTGCGCTGCTCATGCCTACCCTGGTCATCCTACTGATCTCTTCTTGTCAAAGAGCTGCCCACATGTTTTCCCAACTCAAAAGTGTTGCTCTGCCCAAAATGCCTTGGACATAGTTCTCCCACTCATCGGTAACTGCATTCAGAGCAGTCCTCACCATAAGACCTTCATCAGGTGTGGCCCCTACGGCAACCAGCTAATCACGAATCGCCTTCAATCTAATGAGGAAGAGGTTGATCTCTTCTCCCTTCAGCATCTGAAATAATCGAAGCTGATTCCCCAGAAGCATTCACCTCTGGACACAAGTCACTTGATACAATGTGGTCAAAGACGTCCACATCTCATGTGTTGTATTCTTCTTAGCAATGTGTGGGACCACATGATCCTTGACCCCATACAAGATCAAGCGCATTGCCTTTGCTTGAGCTTCTTCATACTTCTTCAATTGATCAGCGTCAACAGGAACAACAACTATGCTCTCGGCGAGATGCTTGATGCGATACTCATCCAAGACAGATAGGATCCTGGCCTTCCAAATGACAAAGTTAGATGCACCATCCAACCTGTCTTGATCGCTTAGTCCATGTGTAGCCATCTCTGCTCAATTGAATATGTCGAATTCACTTCTCCCTCTTTTGTTATTGTCCCAACAAAACTCGGATCTGGGTTTCTTGGCGCTAGAAACCCTCTAAGGAATCACGCTCCCTCTGAAAATCGATTTCCCTCCCAGAGATCCTTCGCCAACTGATGTCGAATCATCCCTCTCCGATCACTCTTTGTTGCTGATCAACACTAGATCTAGACTTCTTAGCGAGAAGTCTTCTGAGGAACTGCTTCCCCTTACTTTGCCATTCCCCGCTAGACACTGTTTTGCACCAACAGAAACAATACCACACTAGCAACTACCGAAGAAAAACGATCAACACTTCCAGCCACGGCAACCAGAGGCTCAAAATTTCTGTGTTGGCCCAACAAGAAATGTGCTGTTGCAGCTACAACGTCACCTCTCCTGGGTCTGCGTCCCTCTGCGCGAGCTCCACAGGTGACTGCGTCACCCTTCCATGCCTCTCTGGATCTGCGCTGTCACTCAAGACCACTACCTTCTTGCAGCCAATTTTCTTCGGTCTCCTATTGATGGCTTAAGCTCTTCCTGATCTGCAAATGCTCTGATACCATGTGAAATTTTTTGAATCTACTAAACAGAAATCCTACTGCAGTAAATCTGATTTACTTCTCCTACTTGTTTGATTTACTTAACAAGTTATTTTCTAAATTATTCAGTAAAACATAAAAGTAAATACACTACAACCTACACAACAATACATATCAAGTACTGAAAAATAAGCAACCATTAGACAAAGGACACAAAAAAATTTCGGACAAATGTGCCCAGAAAAACCCAATGCAAGAAAACCGATGCAGCAGCTCTTGAGAGTTTTTATTATTATGCAGATTTTTGAATACAAATTAGGGTGCCAATGTGGCTCACCCAACGGAGAATTTCCTTGGCAGAAGTACCTCTATCCGAAGACAGATATTATGGCTGATCCAACGTTAGAATGAGGAACCCCACAGGTGCCTACGCAATCCCCAGCATGCTCTACGCTGGAACTACGTCACCCTTCTTCGATCTGTTGAAATTGAGCTCCATCTACCCCACAGAAACCCCATCGTTGCAGCCTCTTGCTCTGCGTCACCTCCTCCTGGACTGCGTCAGCCCAGCTGGGCCTGTGTCACTCTCTCAAGGGCTACGCTATCTCTCCTGGGTAGATCAGCCTCTCTGCAACTATATTCTCGGCCTTGGATCCGAAATCCCGATGCCGAATTGCACCTCACTGCACTGCAAGCTCACGCCGAAATTCTCAGCAAACTGCGCTCCAAAATTTCGACTTAGCTCACAAGTATTGCGACTCTGTGTGTCCTCCAATTGAACCCAAGCCTTCCTTTAATACTTTTCAAGTTGACGAATCAACGGTCATGATCTAATCTCTAATCGATGACTAAGATTAGAAAATACTTGATCCTCGTCACTTAGAACATTCTCACCCACATGTTTAAATTAATTCACATTAATTATTTAATTTCCCTAAGTTAGACTTAGGGTCTCCATTAAAATAATTAATTAGTTGAATAACTTAAGCTCCGAGTGGAATTTCTCCAAACAATTTCTGGGTCTTGAAGATCTCATGTGTTCTAGCCCCTCCACAAAGTTTCAGAGCTAGAGCGCATCCGATGCTACCCAAAAATCAACACTTAATAATACAAACCCTCAACTACTGCATCGGTTTTCCCGCATTGGGTTTTTCCGGGAACATTTGTCCAAAAATAACGGTGTCATATGTGTGTCTATTTTTCTTCTTGCTTAGTTCTTGTTTACATATATTATTTTATGTAGTGAAGGTTGCAGTGTGACGTATTCAGTGTTTTCCATAGAACAACTGCAAGTAAATTGTTAAGTAATGAATAACAATTAGGTGAATATTTTCCAGTTGTTGCAATAGGATTCTGGATCTAGGAATTTTCACATGGTATCAGAGTAGTGCAGGTGAAGCAAGAGAGCAAACCGGTAGAAATCAATGTTGAAGAGAAAGAAGGAGATCGAATAGCTGCTTAGGCAGTAGATCGAATCCCTAAGGGTTTGCGCAGTCCAGGCCAGGAAGGGCAAGATTTGCGAGGAAATCTCTCTCTGAGTGAGTTGACAGAGAGGTAGGACTTTCGAGTTTGTAATTTGTTAGTGGCAGAGGGAGTAGTGTAGTAACAGATTCAACACAGAGCAGTTTTCTGTGGGACACAGTTTTTGCTGCAGCAGTTGCTGGTGCAGAAAGCATCAGAAGAAGGGAGAAGAAAACATTGATTTGAGGGAATTTCTTCTTGGTGAATCTCGAGCCAAGGGATTCTATTTCTCAGTTGCAGAGCAATTGTAGCGAGGAGTAAATCTACTAACTCCAGTAGAGAGTGCATAGGCCAACCTAGCAGCTGCGCAGAAGAGAAAGGGAGCAATTCGACTATTGTTGGCATAGATGACAGCTAATTGGTTGAGAGATCAAGATTGGTTGGAGGGTGCCTCCAACTATGTGATTTGGTAGGCAAGGATCACTTGTTTGTTAGATGAGCATGATCTCAAGGCCTTTATCGAGAATGTGGTAGTTGTCCCCGTAGATGCAAATGTGTTGAAAGCCTACAAGAAGAATAAGGCGAAGGCTAAGCGGTTGATCCTTGAAGGAGTGAGGGATCATGTAGTATGTCACATAGATGGCAAAGGGATTACCAAAGAGATGTGGGATGCCTTAGCGATGTTGTATCAAGGATCTTATGAGCAACGAAAGATGTACTTGTAGGAGAAGATGTAATTTATGAGGATGTAGAAGGGAGAATGCATTGATCTGTTCCTTGCAAAGCTTCAAGAAACACGAGATCAATTGGCAGCTGTCAGATCAACGCCTCAAGGGACCAAGATGGTTACATTGGCCCTAAACTCAATCTCAAAAGAATGGCAAGTCTTTGTCTAGAGCATCCTGGGCAGAGAAAGGTTGCCTGATTGAGAATCAATGTGGGACACTCTTCAGTAGGAAGATATGAGGCGAGATATGATAAAGTGTAAACTTGATGGAAGCAACAACAATGGGTCAAAGCCCAAGGAGGAGGAAGAGATGGAACCCTTGCATCCAAGGGGCAACAAGAGAAGCGAAGGCGGAAAAAGGATGTCTCAAAGATCAAGTGTTTCTAGTGTGGTGAGATGGGTCACTATGCTACACAGTGTCCTCTCAAGAAGAAGGACAAGGATGAGAAACATGATCCGCAGGCTGAAATTGCAAGGACCGAGGAGGAAGAGTTCGCCATGATTGCCCCACATACCTCCAGGGGAGAGGTGGGGTGATCTAGTACTATAGTTCGAGAGAGATGCAGTTGGGCAGGATCCTTGAGGAGTCCACCCCATGGTTCAATACCTTGCTACAAGAGCCCATATCAGAAGTAGCAAGATGGACCAGCATCAATTGGTGCAGAGGAGTGCCGAAGTGATAGTGCAGTGGCTAGAGAACGCCAAAGTTTGAGCAGTGCAGAGCAGAGTTAGCAGCAGTGCAGTAAGGCACAACGCAGAGTCAGCAGCAACGCAAAAACTTCAGAGGGTCAACGTAGAGACTAGCAACAATCTGATCTTCAGTATCAGATGCATCATGCTGAACACTTAGGTTAGTATTTTGGATGTTTTTCTGCTATAACAACAACAAAGTTGCAGTTGGCAGCCGTATACAGGGTCAGCAGCAGCATAGATGCAATAGCACGTTAGTTGGTGAACAGAAGAGTCAGGCATCAACAATGCAAAGGGAGATGTTACAAAATCAGTGTAATGCTTCAGCAGGATGCATTACTAGAGCACATTCCTCACTAAAAGGGAGTGTTGATTTATGGTAGCATCGGATGTGCTCTAAGTCTCAAATTTTGCAATGAAGCTTAAGGGAGTGTTGATTTATGGTAGCATCGAATGTGCTCTAAGTCTCAAATTTTGCAGTGAGGCTTAGACACATGTATTCCCAAATACCCAGAAAGTGTTTTGGGAAATTCCACTCGGATGGGGTTTCATTAAAATAATTGATTATTTTTATGGGAGCCCAAGTCTAAAATTAGGGAATTAAAATAATTAAAGTATATTAATAGAACTGGGTGTGAAACTTCTAGAAAAAGATGTAGATCAAGTCAAGTTAATCTTAGCCCTTGTTTATATTTTAATCTGGGCCATTGATTTCTCAACGAGAAGGTTATAAGAAAAGGCTTGATGGGCATTTAGAAGACACAACGGGAGAGAGTCTAGAGATCAATTTCTCAAGTGAGCAGCATAGAGAAGCCAGAGAGATCATTGAGTTGATTCTACGCAGTGAAGGGCAGAGATAGTTCTAGTTGGAGATTTTTCCCAAGTCGGTAATACATGCAGAGACGCAGAGAAGAGGACACAAAAGAGGTAGCGTAGGGGCTACGCTAGGTAGCGCAGAGCCACATAGAGGTAGCGTTGAGCCTATGAAGAGATCCACTATTTTGCTGAGGACCGGTTAGATCCAATGCTAGAGAGCCAGGGTGTGAGACTGGAGGGGCAGAAGATTAGCATCCAGCCAGCAGAAAGACCAGTCGAAGGGAGTGACATAGTCCCTAGCCTGAGTGACGCAGATCTGCGCAGAGGCAGCGTGGGGCTTGTCAGTTCAGGGTTGGGTTAGTGCTAGATCTCCAATGTTAGTGTGAGGTCATTTTCTCACTAACTCTCTGTCAGTTATTTTCTCTGTATGGATGGCCAGTAAGGCATCCTAGATTGTATTCAGAACTACTGCTTAATAATACAAACCCTCAGCTACTGCACCGGTTTTCCCGCATTGGGTTTTTTCCGAGGACATTTTTCCAAAAATAACGTTGTCATATGTGTGTCTATTTTTCGTCTTGCTCAGTTCTTGTTTCTGTATATTATTTTATGTAGTGAAGGTTGCAGTGTGATGTATTCAGTGTTTGTCGTAGAACAATTGCAAATAATTGTCAAGTAATGAATAAAAATTAGGTGAATATTTTCCAGTTGTTGCAATAGGATTCCGGATCTAGGAATTTTCACAAATACATGGCCCATACATGAAGCATCATAATTTCGAAACAATATTTCCACAACCTCACAGAAATGGATGCAGTAAATTATCCCTAGTATAGCAAAATCCCAGCAACAATGTATGTGACAAAAATAGAAAGAGAAAATAACATTAAATTGTACTTATATGTATTAAGCATATATCCAACCATCAAAACTTTGCTAGTCAAGAAGCTCCAAGACGAGAAAATAATCCAAACATCAAAATTCATTCCATGCTCCAAAAATTCGTCCTCCCAGAAGGATAACAAAGTTCTCGAAAGAGATACGAGTCCAATCCAAGAGATGATGCTAAAATGAATTTACATCACTTGTATTTATACCCTTCTAACGAGTTTGATTACCTAATTAGGCCTACATTAGCCCCTAGAATAAAATGTTGTGCAAAATAACTAACTTTTGGTGACAAACCCACCAAACGAGCTCATAAACAAAAGAATAAGCCTCTCAACAAGTCGAATGATCAATAGTACATGTCGTTGGGCCTTCTAAGAGGCCTGATGAAGTCCATAGGTGCCATAATGAGAAGTAGGACTCTCAAAAGTAGTTGACAAGGGGTTGGCCCATTGTTCTCCAAATAATACACCTGTGGTACTCCGAATGGGTGTGGGGCACACAAGTAACCTCATGGGTCTCCAAGTAGATCGAAGATGCCTGTAGACCATCTGCAAGGGCTCAGATGATGGTGTAAGTAATGCCACATCACCATATAGGTCCTGGGTCATCTGCCAAGTGCATGCTACAACTATGGGGTCGGCTGGACATGGTGAACCAGGTGCATCTTCCTCGTCCAATAGGTGAATCTCTAGCAATCTCTGAGCGTCTCTGGAGATCCATGGAGTGTTATCTATTGTTGGGGAGACCCATGGATCTCTACACACACCCTACATGTGCCAATGTAGCTCTCTGGAGGGTTAGGACCTTGTATAGGGAGACCAAACCCAAAATGGAGGCCATATGCAATCTTGCATAAGATCTAATGCGTCCGCTAGTCTTCTAGTACAACAAGTCATTTAAAGAAATCGAGTTAAAGAGCTTACAAACCATGGAAAATAGGTGGGCACTTCAAAATGGCATGCGCTTCCATAGTCGGCTTTGGCATGTGCTAATGACTTCAAGCTCCCAAGGGGGTTAACCAAGTACCTTATTAGGTGGTTTCAAACTTTAGAGGGGAGAGTATGTCCAAGGTACACTTGGGTATATAACATATAGGAGGGAGCAACTGTGGTGGTTCAGATATCCCAACCTTGATTTTTCTACCCTTATTTATATGTCTTTTTCCTTTTATGATTTTTATTTGATTATCTACTCGGGGCTCAAAGAATAAGAGCACGATGTGTAAGGTATAGCAGTGGATATCCCTTTTAAGGTAGGGCAGTTCATTGACAATCATTCGTTCCATAATGATAAAGGAGGCTCATCTAGGGCCTATAGGAACCAGGATGATGGCCATGGGTATGGGGTAGAGCTCATGCAATTGGCTTTTTCCCAAGTGCTAAATGTGTTTGTTCGGACGATCTTTTGCATTTCTTGGTACATTTTCTTGTTGAATGTGGCCAATTATGCTTTTACTTTTCTTTTCAGCTGCATCAACCTCCGGGGCATTGTTTCAAGCCCGACCCAAGGTGTGGGCAAGGGGAAGGAAAGGCCAACCCTATGTGGACCCAGTGGGGAAATGTGGACCCAAGTGGGAAGAGTAATGAATGGGGCTATAATGAATGGAATGGTAGTAATGTATGTGGATGAGGGAGCGGGACCACACAACCAAAATCAGGGTTTCCCATGTAGTACCACCCTAAAACCCAAAAGTCAATAAAGGAGATCCCACGGGACTAAGATCCAAGGGTAACATCCAAAAGAGGTCTAGGGGACAGGAGCACAGACCTACCCCACTCTTTCCGCTGAATCCCCCCATTAATCCATGCCCAGAAGTATCCATGATAAGCAAACTAGTATACTCAATTACCAAATGATAAGGCACACCTTTAGGTTCAAGAGGCCCACCTTCAAACATACGATCATGACAGATGGGTGATGGACCACATGGCTGCCTCAGGTGGCAGAGGAATGACACAATGAGCTAGTTGGTAGCTACAAGGGGATACTAGCTACCAGTTGAGGACCATCATGGAGAAAATTTTCTCCTAGGGATATCACCAACAAAATGGTGGGTAACACACCCAGCTAAGTCTACGCACCAATTCCAGGTGCCTATACACAATGTTGTCGTTCTATGTGTTTATTAATAGCGTAGTTATCTTTGTATTTGTCTTGCTGAAGTTTACATACATTCTGGAAACAATATGAAATGCTGGTTATTACTATTTCTGTAACGATGTTCAATGAAGAGGAAATACAAATATATGTCCCTGTCTAAGTTATATTTTATGATCTGGTCATTTATGGGTTTAATGTTTAAACACCTCTTATATGCCACTGTTAGAAAGTTCTGGAACACACATATAGCACTGAGCCTTGGTTATTTTTTTATTTAAACACACAGAAGTACTCCAACAACCATAGTCACCACAACTATTTGATGAAATTCATAAGAGACAAATTCCATAAAACTCAGAATTTGTTGGTGATATTAACATACATCCAGGGAGGTATATTACAATCTCTCACCATCCTTTTCAAAGGAATAGGTATTTTTCCTCTCATTATGAATTTCTTTCTTATCAAATTGTAATATCCCAAACGGGATATTTCGACTAAATTTGTAGGAAATAACGTACCCAAAATTTTACCGTAAAATGAACATTTATTTAACAAAAGATTGTCATGTAAAATAAAACCAAATAGAACACTGCAATCCATTGACACATTGAATAGGAAGAATCTCAACTTTTTATTATAAATGGCAAACTAGGGGTTATATGCATATCTGATCCAAAATAGCTGATATGGGAAATGACCTCCAATATAACCCACTGCACTGCACTAGCCTCCAAAACTAAGTAGATGCACTCCCCCTCCTACAATAGCGACCACTGAATCAACTAAAAGGCAATGAAGCACCAATTGAGGACATGAATGATCCTCACTCCAATATCCCTGAAGCTCTGTGAAACTCCTGAATGAAGTCTCCTCAAAGAGAGTAGGGTTTGCGTCTAACGCTCGACAACATACTCGAGGGTTTCTATCCTGGGGCTACCGATGGAGTAGAGAACCAGGTTCTCAACCTCACATACAAAATATATAAAATCCAAGATATCCCTCAATGGCCTCCTCTTCTTGTATAGATCTCATGGACCCCTCCAGAGCCTTCTATTTTATTATTATTTTAATCATGGAGCACTTTTCCCTCTTATTTTCCAATTAAAACATTCTTTTTTAATGTGGGAAAGAGTAAGTCGGCTACCATGTCTCCTCAGGTCACTGAAACTCATGTCCAACCATCCCATCATGTAGGTATTCTCATCTCGGTTTCAACGAGTTATTACACTGAGGTGTTCTATCACGTATTCCTTCCGGAATGCCACCTTGAGCATAATTAATTGAGTTAAGCCCAAAAATAACTCAGTTTTCCAAAAGTTGTCGGAATGCACCGAAACGAAAGGCAAATTGTGCAGATGATCGAATATATCAAGCGAATGCCACCGGTCCTTATAGAAACTCTTCAAAACTCCTCCAAAAAGCCCCTGGGCCGCTGATGACACCAACCTGTACCTGTGACCTATCTGCTTCCAACTCTACAAGTCCATCTTAACCCTGTCATAAGTGACACCAAAAAAAGGAATATTACACAAATACCCATGGTCTACCCAATAAAACATGGCAAGCATCCATAGGTATTACATCACAAAGTACCTCATCTTGATAGTTGTATATCTTATACTCTATTCGACATTGTTCATTTACTAAACTTTGACATCTTTTATGTAATTATGACACTTTATAAGGTGTAGGATGATAAAACATTTCCAAACTCAATTTCTCAACCATCTCAGAAGATGATAAATTATCTATACTACCACTATCAATAATCATTTTACAACACTTACCTTTTGACTTGGAAGTAGTTCTAAAATAAACTTTCCTTTGTATTTTCTCTTTGATTTCATTACTTGGCTTGTGAAGTATGCTTTTCATGAACAATGATGACTCTATACTTTCTTCACTTTTGGATTGTACAATCTGATTAGTATGATATTCATGTAGAAAATTTGAACATTCATAAGAGTTATGACCATATTCATTGCATCTAAAACACTTACCCCAAACATATTTTCTCTCATCTTCTGAATATGATCTTCTTCTTTTGTACGAATGACCTTCTCTCAGACTTTGACTTTGACTTGGAGAACTTCTTTCTCTTCATAAATCTGAATTGAATTTGTGTCATCATGTTGTCTTTTACTTTTGAAATCACTGCTTCTCTCTCCTCAATATTGAGTTTATTTTTTGGACTACTTTTTCTTTGCTTTAAGTGCAAGTTGGTAAGCTTCCTCCATTGTTCTTGGAGATAATAAACTAATTTCATGCTAAATTTTGAATTTTAGACCATTTATATGCCTTGCTACCTTTTACACATCTTCTATGTGGCCCGCCCTTATAGTCAACATGTAAAATTCCTGTGTTTAAGATTTCAAACTCAATTCCTTCTGCCTGAAATTTTGAAGTCTCTTGAAAATTTGTGCAGTAATCCCTTGGCATGAATTTAGACTTTAACTTAGCTACCATTCTATCCCATGATATGATCTTTTGCTTGACTCTCTTTCTTTTGTCATTCTGAATGTTATCCCACCATAATGAGACATGTCCTTTCAATCTTGTAACAACAAAATTAATCTTTTTGTTATCTACTACCTCCTCATATTCAAAACGCTTATCCATAGCTGCAATCCAATCAATCAATTTCTCTACATTAAGACTTCCTTCATACATAGGAACTTCTAACTGAGGTTTAGAGCTTATCTTCAGAGTTTTTTTTATAATCCTTTCTTCTACATGTTCTTGCTCCTCTTTTACTGCCATATCTTCTTGTGGTTCCTCTTCATCACTCACGTAACCTACTTCAACCCCTCTTCTCTGAGTTGTTTCTATGGTTTGTAAACATTCTTGCATGTTCTTCACCTTTGCTATCAATGCCTCTGTTGTTGGTTGTCTTCTATGACCTTTACCAGTTCTTATCTTAAGTGTCATCCATGCAAGCTTCTTCTTCACAACTTGTTCTTCTCTTCCTTCAACTCTTCTTCCACTTTTCTATGGCAATTACCTTCTATTAAGCCCTTCACTTCATTGTCATTTTCCTCTAAGCTTCACTATCCTCACCTTTTTATTTTACTTTCACTAGAAGCAACAAAAGAAATGCCCTCTCTTCCAACGAAGAATGCTCGGGCTCTCTGATCCAAATAATTGTGACTAGCATCCCAAGAAGCAAAGCCGAGATTATTCATTAAAACGAAGCCAAGCAGCACAGAAAAAACCCTAGGTGAGTAGGTTACAAGTTGGGTAGGTTACATGTCAGAATTAAATCATAGCGCAAGTCGGTTACAAAAATGGAAATAAAATTACAGGGATCTGCAATATTGGACTAAAATTGCACGTGAATTGCAGATCTGGGTTACAGGTCTAAAGGTGACAATTATGGCCATGGGTCTAGATCTCACCACACTTTGAATGGAATCGAGGAGAAGTGAATGCTATTTCTTCTATCCATCCAAAAGAGAATATCTGTTATAAATTAATAAATCTCGTGTGTTTGAGTGTGTGTGTGTGTGCGTATTTTGTGAGTTTAAAAGATGTATATGCATAAACCTAATTGCCAACCTTATCCAAAGCTCATCTGCAAATTTGAATTTGAATAGAATTTTAATGCGCCAAGAGGCGCTTTCTAGCTCAGTATGGCAGCTATGTTGTAAATGTCAACGTAAACATTTTCACTTGGTCAAAAACAAACAAAACAAAATAAAATAAAATAAAAAGAGGCATAAATCTCTTGATAATTAAAATAAACTAAAAAATTATTAATTATAATTATAATTATAAAATTATAAAGTTAAATTAAACTATAAAATTACTGTGGTTTACAAGCCCAGGGTATTTGTCCATGGTATCTGTTATGATGAAGCCTACTTAAAGGCTTGAGGAAATCCATTATGGAATATGAGAGTACCAAGTTAGATCCATCTTAACTCCGGACTTGATCCCTCTTGACGCTTGGTATATCCATATTTAAGATGGATCTAAGCTGGTTATTATCAAACTCCAACTCGGATCAAAACCATGTGATGTTGAGATTTGTAGCTTGGGAGGTACTCCAAGCCTTGAAGATCAAGGGTTTGGAGGAAGGAGCTCCACAAGTGGTCTTGTGGGCTTGAAACCAAAGCCTAGGGTTTTGCACCCAGAGTTGTTGGGCCAAAACCAAGATGAGATTTCTGCATGTGATGATTTGAGTTGATAAAGGACTCCAAGAGCAACCAGACACAAAGAAAATCACTCGAATCAATGTTGTAGAAATGGAGTTATTAATTTTTGAAGTTCGTGTGTGGGCTTGTGGGACAAAGTTAAGGTCGGCTTAGTGTTTGAGTGACCTTATGACATTGGAAAGCCCTCTTAGTCGAATTTGATGGAGCCCTTGTATTGCGTATAAATATAAGGTGATGGAGATTCATTTGGACATCCAATTGTGCAACATAAGGGCAAGCGAAGGAGTGAGAAAGGGACTCGCTCTAGGAGAAGTACATTTGTAGGTAGGAGCTTCTTCAGTGAAGGAGAGAGAGGAAGTTAGGGCCTCTCTTGAGACTATTTTGAAGTGTGAGATAATCTGCAACAAGGTCGCATAGGAGAGGAGTTGTTTTGGGCTTGTTCAACATGGAAAATATTCCTTGAGCAGGTCAAAAAGGTGACAAACCTGCAATTGCTAGGCCGCAGACCTGTAGTGGGAGTTTGGTAGGCTAAACGAGCCTAAGAGGAAGTGTTGCAGGAGCCTAGCAAGGCAGTGCGTTGCCTAAACTTGAAGAAGGGAGGAGGCCACAATATTTTGGGTGCATTTTGGCCTTAGTTGGTGGGCTGCTATAGGCTACAGGAGTGCCCTAACCAGTGACCAAAATTCAGTCCATGGACAATAGTTGAAAGGTATGCTATTTCTCCATTCTTCCTAGTTGTTGGGTCTAGTTTTCAACCAGATTTGGATGGGTTGTTTGAGGAGTCTGTTGGTAGCCAAGAGGAAGGGTCTTCATAGATGTTGATGCCCTAACCATGAGCAGATGCTACATCAAGGATTGGTCACTCGTAGTCTTTTGGAGGGCAACGTGAGAGTGGACCAAGCGTGGATAGTGGATTGGGCATTTATGGTCTTTGGAGGGAAGCGTGATAGTGCCCAAGTTGGAGCCTGGTGTGCAGCACTTTGATGGAAAAAAGTAGCTGTTAGAGTGGCAGTTGTTGAGCTCAAGGCTCTGATCAACCAGGAGCAGTTTCAATAGCCCTAGACTTGTCGTGTTGTAATGTTCCAAAATAGGAAAAACAATGATATGCAAGAAGATAAGAATGTGCACCACATAAATTTTTAAACAATGCAATAAACACCTAGAACAATCAGAAATATGGAAGCAATTGAGCCATTTTATTATAGAATGAAGCTAGAATACAAATATATGGAAGAAATGCACTTGGGCTTCCCTTTTTGGCAAGCAGAGCAAAACCAAGGTCAAACAATAATAACCCAGAAACTGCCCAACTGATGCGCTACGCTATCCCAACAGTTCTGCACTAGATGCTGCAAAGAAATGGCTGAAAACCCCACCCTCGGTGCTCAAAATATTCTGCAAAATTACTCCTAGGATTCTCAAGCCAACCCGAACAAAACCCAGAAATGGTTTGGCTTGATCATGACCCTCAAAAATCGACCCCCAAAGGCCCTATGCTCTCTAATGCCTGCTGAAGCATGTAGTCTGCCCAAACACCAACAAAAATACTCCACAACACTCCTAAACTGCAGCAATCAACTCCACCAATACTTCCCTTATTTCTCCTAGCAAGCAACAACCCAAATGGCTGGGACTCTATCTCCCAAGTGTGCCCAACTTCTTTCCTCTGCGTCGGCCCCAAAGACTGCAAAATCACTCCTGAATATTGCTGCCACTTCCAGCCCTCAAAGTCACTCAATAGCCCACAAATCTACTGAGCCTCCAAAATTCTCTTGGAAATAGACGTTCGAAATAATGCTGTAATGGCCACACAAGAACCACTAATGCATCCTCTAGAAATACGCACTACTGGGAAAAATTGAATGCAAATACTGGAAAACTCTCTATGAAACTCCATCGAATGACAATGGATGAACCTCTCTAGGGTGGCACTTGAAGTCCCCCAAAGAAAGAGTGAGTTCTCTGCTTGGAAAACTCTTGCTAAAAAGAAACTGACCCGGCTAGACAACTTCAACAACGGAGACAAAATCGATAAGCCAAGAATGCCAAATGAAGTGAGCTTCTTTCCTTTTATAACTTTTGTGGAGCCTTTCTTCCCGCCTTTCCTTCTTTCATCGGACCCTCATCAAGCCTACACTTTCACATTCATGTATTTTGAACTAGTGGCTTAGGGAGTGCATATTTCTTATGTGGGTGGCCCCACATGTCACCAACAAAACAACGTAAAATAAAATTACCTCGCCTCTAACTCCTAAGTCGTCTAATAAAAATCAAATGGGCCCCGACGTCACCAAAATTGCCCCCTCAACATGTAGAAATAAATCTTGTTCCAAAAACTATTTAGCAAGGGACATTATAGTCCTCCCCTCCCAAATGATGCTTGTCCCCAAGCAACATCAATGCTGGATGCTCAAGTATGTGTTCAGCCTCCCAGGTGGCATCGTCATCCAGCAAGCTCCTCCAATACACCAAGTATTCTCTGATCATTTTGCTCCCGAGCTTCCTCTCCCTAGTCTCCAGGATGGCCTCCAGTTCTAAAACCTGATGCCCCTCATTATCAAGTGGAGGCAACTCCACAACTGTTATAACCTGTTGCCCAACCACCCTCTTGAGACATGAAACATGAAAGATATTGTGGATCTTGCTCCCTGGTGGCAACTCCAACTCATAAGCTACCTCTCCAACCCTCCTGATCACCCTGTAAGGCCCATAAAATCGCAGTTGCAACTTCTTGGCCCCCTTTTGTTTCAAGGTGGACTGTTGGTTTGGCTGCAATCGTAGGAACACCAAGTCCCCATCCTCAAAATGCTTCTCAACACATTGCCTGTCAGCATATAATTTTTGTTGGTTATGAGCTATCAACAAATTATCCTTAAGAGCCTTGAGGATGTCTTGGATCTCTTGGATAAAATCTTTGGCATTTGGGGCCTGACTGTCTCCAAAAATGATGCCAGCAAAAGACAAAGCATCATAACTATATAGAGCACAGAAATGAGTCATACCAATGGACATATTTTGAAATTTTAAGTCTGAAAAATAATTACTGCAATGATTGGCTTATTTCTCCTACTTATGAGATAAGTTATTTAGATATGCTTCAGTAAATTCTGAAATAAACACATTTGTAGTACTTCACTCTAATCAAAAGCATAAGAACAGAAAATTACACAAGTATCAAAATAGAAACAACCTAATGTGAGAAAACCGGTGCAGCAGATGAGGGCTTTGTATTTATCTTCAGTAATGGAAAGTTCATTTGCAAGAGTCCAGATGAGCAGCAAGAGTCCGGATGAGCAAAATAAAATTATCATACACCTGGCTGAATTTTTTGGAACCTTCAGAAGAATTTCAGATCCTCGGGGTGACCTCCTACATCCTCTGCGTCATCCAACGTGAGAGCTCTACGCAGTCTCTCCCTGGACTGCGTAAATCTGCGTGGAGGGGTTTTTGCTGCTGATCATCTCACCCTTCCTTTCATCTTCCAAACTTCTGCTCCTTCGTTAACTGAATCCTCCCTCCTTCTGCTTCTGCAAACCCACCTCTACAAACTCACCCACTGAAATCGAATTCTCTTGCTTCAAAACTGATTTCCTTCGGGTACTGAGAATGTCCCCGACTTGATTTCCAAATGACCCACAAGCCCCTTCTTATAGTCTTCTCGCTGATGAATCAACGACCAAGATTATATTGTTAATCAATGGCTCAGGTTAAAAGATGACTTGATCTTCATTTTCTAGAAGATTCACACTCTTCTTTATTAATACCCTTTAATTATTTAATTTCGCTAAGTTTAGACTTAGGGTCTGCATTAAAATAATTAATTATTTTAATAAAGCCATATCCGAGCGGAATTTCCACAAACAAGTTCTGGGTTCTCTGGATAATTGTTGTCCAAGCCTCTCCACCAAATATGAGACTTGGAACACTTCCCGATGCTATAAAAATCAACACTCCCTCTTAGCGAGGAAATTATTCAAGCAAGATACCATTGCACTGCTCTGACTCTATAACATCTGCTGCGTTGATGCTATCCTGGCCGCTGCCCCTCATCTTTGCGCTGCTACCCTCTGCATTGTTGTTGTGACACTATCTCTGTCACTGCCTCATCCATCTCCCTCTATTTCTGTAGACCACCCTTCCCTCTAATGGAAAGGATTCTCGACCATCCCCATCTTCTCTTTGAAGTAAGTGAACTTAATCTTACTCAGAGCCTTGGGGAGGATATTTGCCACCTATTCCCCTGTAGGAGTGTATCGCAACTGTACTGCTCTCCTTTGGACATAGTCCCTGATGAAGTGGCACTGAATGTCAATGTGTTTCGAGCGATCATGAAACACAAGATTTTCAGAGAGCTTAATGCAACTCTGATTATCACACATAATCTCGGTCGGTTCCATCCGCTTCTTGAGTAGGTTCAAGAGTAACTTGCGAAGCAATATGGCCTCGCACGAAGCTATGCTTGCTACCATGTACTCTGCCTCGACTGAACTTAGTGCTACGGACTTATGTTTCCTGCTGCACCAGGAGGTCATTCCTGATCCTCAACTGAAACAGTACCCACTGGTACTTTTCCAATCCACTGTGCTTCCAGTCCAATCTGCATTTGTAAACCCACTCAATTGGACCTCATTGCCCTTGGTGTACTTCAACCCATACTCAATTGTCCCCTTTAGATATCTGAGAACATGTTTGGTTACTGCCCAGTGAGCCCTCCTTGGTTCCACCATGAACTGACTAAGGGTATTCACAGCATAAAATATGTCTGGTCTAGTATTGACCAGATACATCAATGATCCAATGAGATGCCTATACAAGGTGGGATTAGCCTCATCATCTTTTGTAGTGTCTATCTTCTTCCAGTTAGTAATCATTGGCGTGGCCATGGGTCTACAGTCTTCCATCTGAAATCTCTTCAGGATTTCTGTCGTGTATCTTCCTTGCCTCAGGAAGATTTCCCCCTTCTGCTGCCAGACTTCTAATCCAAGAAAATAGTGCATCTGCCCCAGGTCCTTCATGTTGAATTCTGTAGCTAGAATGTCCTTCCAGTTCTTGATGAGCTTGGATGATCCAGTGAGGAACAAATCATCCACATATAGTACCATAATTAACGACTCATCCCCTACTCTTAAGTAGTAGAGGTTGGGGTCTGCATCACTCTTGACGAACCCCATCTTCTGCAAGTAGTTATCAATTTTCCCATACCATGCCCTGGGGGCTTGTTTTAAACCATATAAGGCTTTCTTAAGCCTGCAAACCTGAGTCTTTTGCTCATGTGTCTCGAATCCCTCTGGCTGTTCTATGTACACTTCCTCTTCTATGATCTCATTCAAGAACGTTGTCTTGACATCCATCTAGCGAATCTCCCATCCCATCTGTGCTGCCATAGAGATGACAGATCTGATAGAAGTGTAGCAAGCTACAGAGGCGTAGGTTTCCTCATAATCAATGCCTTCCTTTTGTGCATACCCCTTAGCTACAAATCTGGCCTTGAACTTCTCTATGCTACCATCTGCAACATACTTGATTTTGTAGATCCACCTGGATCCTACAACTGATCTGTCCTGTGGTCTAGGGACTACTTCCCAAACATCATTTATCATGATGGAGCTATACTCCACCATGGCATCCACCCACACTTGATGTTGAGCTACTTCCCGAAAGCTGGAAGGCTCTCCAACTTGAGCTACTAGTGCCTGGTATTTGTCTGGTTGCTTCCGTATCCTCTTCCCATCTCTAGGGGCTCCAACAAATTCTTCTGCATCCTATAGAATTTGTTGAAGTTCTCTGCTCGGTCTCCCATCAGTGGTGGGCGATCTCACCTGCTCTCCTTCCTGTTCTTCTTCAGAGGAACTCCCCTCAAAATCCTTGTGCCTTGGAGAGGCACTTGATCCATCCTCTATAGGCCGTTGAGGCTGTACTAGTGGATCCTCCTCAATCTGCGTATTTGTAGCCGTTTCTCGGGATTTCCTGAAGGCTCTCTCCTCCATGAATTTCACATCCCTCACCACGATTTTCTTGCTCTCTGGAATATAGATGCGATATGCTTTCGCATTTTCACTATAGCCCACAAGAAAACCCTTTTCTGCAGTGTGATCCAGCTTCTTCTCTTTTCATCTGGAATGTGGCAGTACGCCATGCTACCAAATTTCCTAATGTGGCTCACCTCTGGCTTGTTGCCTGTGAACACACTCTCGAGAGTCACCTTCCCCAATGCTCTACGGGGAACTCTACTTTGCACATATACCATTGTATTACAAGCCTCTGCCCATAAGAATTTGGTCATATCTTGGTCGTGCAACATTGCCCTTGCAACTTCTATTATGGTCCGGTTCTTCCTTTGCTTTGGATTGTATGGAACTGTCAATTCTCTCTTGATGTCTTCCCTTGCACAGAAATTGGTGAAGTCCTTATCGATATATTCTCCATTGTTATCTGATCGTAGTGTCTTGATATTCTTTACAGTTGAGTTTTCTGCCAAGGCTTTGAATTCTTTGAACCGATCGAAGATTCATCTTTGGTTTTCAAAAAATAGATCCAAGTCTTCCTGGACTGATCATCAATGAAGGTAGAAAAATACTTTGCATCACTGAGAGCAGTTGTGGACATTGGACTGCAAATATCCGAGTGTATTAACTCCAATACACCCTTGGCCCTACTGCTGTCTCTTGGAAACGCTGCCTTAGCATACTTCCCTAGTACGCACCCCCTGTAGACTTCATCTTTCCTCGTGCTGAGTTTAGGAGCCCCAATGATAGTATTTTTGAGAATCCTCAAGGCTCCATGATGTAGATGCCCCATCCTTCTGTGCCATAATTCATTCAGATTTCCGTCATTCGTACTTCCAATCAGGGCCACCGGGGATTCAAGCTGGAGTTTATATAGCTTGTGACTCCTTACCCCAATTTGTGCCTTTTTGCTCCAGCTAGGATGTTTGACATACACCTTATCTAATAAAGTATATGTCATAGCCCTTGTTCTGAAGTTGAGACACTGAGAATAAATCATCCCCAACCCTGGTACATGCAGAACATTCGTGGCTCGAATCTTGTTGCCATCTTTTGTCTGAAATGTTATGGTACCTCTTCCAATGGGGGTACATTTTGCCTTGTTTCCCATAGTTATCTGGAAATTCATCTGTTCTTCTTGGTATCTTGAAAAACATTCTCGAACCCCCGTCATGTGAGCAGATGCTCCACTGTCAATATACCAAACACTTGGAGGAGTTGTGCTCGACATATAAGCAAGATCCTCCTCTAGTCTGTATGCCAACACTTTCATGTCGTGTTCCCTCTGCATTTCTGCGTGCTCTGGAGGACTACGTGAGTCCCTCTAACTGTGTGAACCCTTTCGGATGTCGGATCTCTAGTCCATGGCAGATCCTCCCTTTCTGTCTTTAGCCTTTTGCTCTGATACCATGTGAAATTTTCAAGTCTGAAAATTATTATTGCAATGATTGGTTTATTTCTCCTACTTATGAGATAAGTTATTTACATATGGTTCAGTAAATTTTTAAATAAACACATTTGCAGTACTTATCTCTAATCAAAAGCATAAGAATGGAAAATTACACAAGTAGCACAATAGAAACAACCACATGAACACAGTTATTTTTGGACAATTGTCCTTGGAAAAACCAAATGTGAGAAAACCGGTGCAGCAGATGAGGTTTTTGTATTTATCTTCAGTAATGGAAAGTTTATTTACAAGAGTCCTGATGAGCAAAGTAAAATTAGCATACACCTGGCTGAATTTTTTGGAACCTTTAGAAGAATTTCAGAACCTCGGGGTGACCTCCTACACCATCTGCGTCATCAAGCGTGAGAGCTTTGCGCAGTCTCTCCCTGGAATGCGTAACTCTGCGTGGAGGGGTTCTTGCTGCTGATCAACTCACCCTTCCCTTCATCCTCTAGACTTCTCCTTCTCCATTAATAGGATCCCCCCTCCTCCTTCTGCTTTTGCAAACCCGCCTCTACAAACTCACTCACTTAAATTGAATTCTTTTGCTTCAGAATCGATTTCCTTCGGGTACTGAGAATGTCCCCGACTTGATTTCCAAATGGCCCTCAAGCCCCTCTTATAGTCTTCTCGCTGATGAATCAACGGCCAAGATTATATCGTTAATCAATGGCTCAGATTAAAAGATGACTTGATCTTCGTTTTCTATAAGATTTACACTTTGCTTTATTAATGCCCTTTAATTATTTAATTTGTCTAATTTTAGACTTAGGGTTTGCATTAAAATAATTAATTATTTTAATAAAGCCATATCCGAGTGGAATTTCCATAAATGATTTATGGGTTCTCTGGATAACTGCTATCCAAGCCTCTCCACCAAATATGAGACTTGGAACACTTCTCGATGCTATAAAAATCAACACATATGATGTGTGTTGTAGCAGTACTCTCCCAATTGCAGTCAATGAATCCATGCGTTCTACTGCCCAGTCACATTATTCCTGAGATAACCCTCTAGCCACTTGTTTACCCTCTCTCTCTGGTCGTCAGTCTGTGGATGATAACTAGTGCTCTGGGTGAGCTCTGTACCCACAATGTAATATCCCTTTTCAGGGATATCCCTCAAACACAAGCAAACTCCAACCAGAGATGGACTGGGAGGGCATTTACCAGATATTTCATCTCTGAGAAGAGGGTGAGATCTGGAGGCTACCTGGCCCTTTTCAGACTCTGTCTAAGAGTACGGGAAAAAACACACCAAGTGGTATAATAACTGAAATGCTCGAAGAGGAAAATAACAGTAGTGCAAGCATACAATAACATATATAAAACATGTAACATATACTCGAGAAATGCAGAGAGAATGCTGAGCCATATTATTATACTGACAATAGAAATGAGTACAATAGGTGATCAGAGTGATGGCACCTAGACTTGCACCAGGCAAGTGAAGAAAAGCTCTCAGAATGACCAAGAAATGGCTGCTCTCTAATCTACGTCCAAGCTGTCGGAGAATTGCTGTGTTGCTGCTACTACTGGAAACAAAATGAGTATTTGGGGTTGCTCCCCTACTCGGAAAATGTTGGAACTCTGGAATCCTCCTCTGCTCACCAAACTATGAAAAGCCCAGAAAGCATTTCTGAAATCACCGACCCCAGAAAATCACCCCCTTGAGGTTCTACGCTATCCTCCAAGGCTCTGCGCTGAGGCTGAATGGAAACCACCAAAATATAGCCACAAACTCTACCAAAATCCTCCAACAGGCAAGGGCTGGCCCCTTGCTCAACCTCCAAGCTCAAAACCTTCGAAAGAAACCCGCTTCGGGGCTCCCAAGAAATGGACTGCGTCCTCCCTCTCAGGACTGCACAGTCTATGAATGCACTGCTCCTCTACGAAAGCCAAACACCAATCCTCCTGCGAAGTACTGATGGGACAACCTCACTCGAGCAGGCACTCGAAGTCCCCCAGGGCTGAGGGTGAGATCTCCGAACGGAGACACTCGATGCACTAAATAGTGCTGCAGACTAGCTAAACAACCAGCGTGCTCAAGAAGTCGAAATGACCAGCTCAATATCATAAACATCGAATGACCAAAATGAGGAGGCTCTCCTCTCTATATAGCATTGGCCTCTCTCAAACCCTAAGGCCCACCTCCTCCAATGTAGCCTCCCTTTGCCACGTGCTCAACTTGGCCTGCGCAGTCCCTCCATGTGGTCTACATGGGCCCCCTCTCTACATGGTTTCTTGGCCCCCTTGGCTCACTTAAGTTACAACGTTGTGTCTACTAGGGAGTGCACTTTATTTTTAGAGTGAGTTATGTCCCCCTCTACTCACGTTTATTTATAATCTAACTACATAAGGCAAAATTGACCAAAATCGAATATTCCAATTAGCCATTGCTAATTGGGAATATTACAGTCTCCCCTGGCAAAATGTTGCTTGACCCCAAGCAACTGTAGTGATGGATGCTGCAAGATCTTCTCACTCTCCCAAGTGGCATCCTGATCTGGCAAATTCTTCCACCTCACCAAGAACTCCCGGATTGTCCTGTTCTGCAGCTGCCTCTCCCTGGTATCAATAATGGCCTCGGGTTGTAACACCAAATGCCCCTCATCATCTGTAGGCGGTAGCTCCTTTGTCACTGTCACCTGCTGCCCCAATGCCTTCTTCAGGCATGATACATGGAAAATGTTATGAATCTTGCTGCCTTGGGGCAGCTCCAACTCATAAGCAACCTGTCCAACCCTACGTATCACCCTGTATGGCCCATAAAAACGGGGCTTCAGCTTTTCAGCTCCCTTCTACTTCAGTGACGACTGTCGGTATGGCTGCAAAAGTAGGTAGACCAAGTCTCCCACCTCAAACTGTCTCTCCATCTGACCCCTGTCGGCATACAGCTTCTGCTAGTTCTGCGCTGTAGCCATGTTATCCTTGAGAGCTCGGAGAATGTCCTGACTCTCTTGGATCCAATCTTTGGCTCTTGGAGCCTTGCTAGCACCAAAAATCACATCAGCAAAAGATAAAGAATGGTATCCATACAAAGCATAGAACGGAGACATACCGATGGACATGTGATGTGTGTTGTTGTAGTAGTACTTCCCTAGATGCAGCCACTTCAGCCACGCTCTCTGCTGCCCACTAACATAGTTACGCAAGTAGCTCTCCAGCCACTTGTTAACTATCTCTGTCTGCCCATCTGTCTGTGGGTGGTAGCTGGTGCTCGGTGTCAACTCTGTCCCCACCAGTCGGAAAAGCTCCTGCCAGAATCCGCCCATAAAGCGACTGTCCCTGTCACTGATGATGGTCTTGGGAAGACCATGTAACCTGAAGATCTCTCTGAAGAACAGCTCCGCCACCTGTGCTGCGGAATAGTGTGCGGATATGGCGAAAAAGTGTACGTACTTCGTCAGCCGATCAACGATGACATATATGCAGTCCTTGCCCTGCACCATGAGAAACCCTGTGATGAAATCCATCGAAATGCTCTACCATTTCCCCTCCGGAATGGGAAGACGCTGCAACAAACCTGTGGGATGGTTCATCTCTCCCTTGTTTCTCTGGCAAATCTCGCACTACCTGATATGCTGGAGCACGTCCTCCTTGAGACCCTTCCATGAGAACCTCTCTCTGATGGCCCGGTAGGTTTTGGTAAACCCCTGATGGCCAGACAATGGTGAGTCATGGGACGCCTGAAGTATCTTCTTCTTGAGCTGGGAGCCCTCAGTCAAGAAGATCATATCTCTGTAGTAGATGATCTCATCTATCACCCTGTATTTGTCATCTGTCACCTGACCATCCAGAACCTCACAGGCAAATCTGTCCTTGGAGTACTCCACCAAGAGTCGAGCCCTCCAATCTGTATCCAAACTCATCAGAGACAACGTGGCTAGTCTACGTGAAAGTGCATCGACTACCACGTTGTTCTTCCCCTTGACATACTCAATGTCAAAGTCATAAGCCTGGATCTTGCTGATCCACTTCTGCTACCTCTCCTGTAGTTGTTTCTGCTCCAAAAAGAACCTGAGGCTGTTGTGATCAGTCCTCACCCTAAACCTGTTACCCACCAGGTACTGTCGAAATTTGGCAAATGCATGCATAATGGCCAACATCTCCTTGTCGTATATAGGATACAACCGCTCATGAGGAAGGAGCTTCCGGCTCTCATAGGCTATAGGGTGGCCTCCCTGCATTAAAACTACGCTGATCCCCTCTCCCAATGCATCACACTCCAAAACAAAAGGCTGCGTAAAATCTGACAATGCAAGCATTGGGCAGCTACTCATAACCTCCTTGAGCCTGTCAAAGGCCCGCTGCGCTGTATTTGACCAACTAAATGCCCCTTTCTTCGTCAAATCTGTAAGGGGTGCAGCAAGCTGAGAGACACTCTTGACGAACTTCCTGTAATAAGTACAGATACCAACAAATCCTCGAAGTTCTGTCACGTTTCTCGGCTCTGGCCAATCTCTGATGGCCCTGATCTTCTTCTCGTGGACCCTCACTCCGTCCACTCCTATGATGTGTCCCAAATACAACATCTCCGTCAACCCAAACTCACACTTGGAGAGCTTAGCATAAAATTGTTGCTCCTCCAAGATATGCAGTACTGCCTCTATATGCTGGAGATGCTCCTCCCAAGTCCTGCTGTAAATCAGCATATCATCGAAAAAGACCAACACAAACTTCCTCAGATGACTGCAGAAGATATGGTTCATGCATGACTGGAAAGTAGCTGGGGCATTGGTTAGCCCAAAAGGCATAACCAAGAACTCAAAGTGGTCGTAATCGCACCTGAAAGCGGTCTTGGGAATGTCCTGTTCCCTCACGCGAATCTGGTGGTACCTGAATCTCAAATCGATCTTTGAGAAGAACTGTGCTCCTCTCAGCTCATCAATCCACGGTATGGGGTACCTGTTCTTCATGGTCTTCTTATTCAGGGCACTGTAATCAATGCACATTCTCAATGTGTCGTCCTTCTTCTTCACCAACAACATCAAAGAAACAAAAGGACTGGTGCTAGGCCAAATATGTCCAAGAGCCAGCAACTCCTGAATGGCCCGCTCAATCTCATCCCGATAGGCCTTGGGATGCCTATAGGGTGTGGTAATAATGGCCTGGATGCCCTGCTCTAGCTCAATAGTGTGCTCAAACCCCCGATCTGGTGGCTGCCCTGGCGTTATCTCCCCAAATACCGTATCATACCTGTCAAGGATGGCCTGTATATCCGGATGAACTGTCTGCCCGGTAGTCCCTGCCTCTGATGCCCGCAACTCAACTGCCCACTCTATATCTCCCTTCCGGAGGTCTGCCTCCATCCAGTGAGCTGAAACAGTCTGGGGTGGATAAGTGTGCATCCCTCGTATCTTCTCATGCTTCCCGGTCTTCTTATCATCCCACTCCATCTCCAATGCCTCCCAATCTGTGGTGACCTTCCCCAAAGTAATCAGCCACTGTACGACCAATACCACATTGGTATCTGGTATGTTGACCACGAAAAAGTGGTCGGTCACTATGTAGGTACCCATCGTCACAGCCAGCTCTGGAACATACCTGGCACACTGCATCGTCTAATTGCCTGGGACCCACACTTGAAAACCCATCGAAGCTCTCTGTCGGTATGCCTCTCTGCTCAACCATCTGTGCATCGATGAAGTTGTGGGTTGCCTCACTGTCTACCAGAACTGAAACTCGTTGTCCACGCACTGTCCCTCGGACATGTAGCGTCAAATACTTGGGTACTCCTCCCGCAATGCTGCAAGGGTCCCCTCTGTGGGTGCAAAAGCTGCACCTCCTGCTCCTGGAGGTGGAGGTGGCAAATGGTCCTGCACTGTTTCACTGTCTCCTGCCTCTCCATCCTCATACTCATCCTCTTCCCCGCTGCTCTCGGAGAAGACCTCGATAAAATGTGCTTTGCCCGCAGCACATCTATGTCCTGGTGCCCACGGCTCCTGACAGGTAAAGCACAACCTCTTCTTCTTCAACTCCCTCCTGGCATCATCATCTAGCTGTACCCTACCCTGATTCCCCTTCGGAGGCGGAATCCTCACATCCTTCCCCTTTCGCTGGAAAGCCTGTCTCTCGGGGTAAGGTGTCCTGGTCTTGGGTAAGGCATCCTGCAAAACCCGGGTCATGCCAATGGCATCCTGGAGTGTGGTCGGTCTAGTGGATCTGACTAGACCCCGAAGTGGCTCTGCTAACCCCTCAACAAACATGTAGATCATCTGTGCTACGGATAGATCTAGCACCATCACTGAAATCCTTAGGAAATCTGCAATATACGTCTTCGGACTCCTGGTCTGTTTGAGCCTTGTCAGCTCAACAAAATGCTCCTCCGGATCCCTCCGGTCAAACCTCTCTATCAACCTCCGAGTGAACTCGGCATAGGTAGTCACTGTGGAATGCCCGAGTGTAACCATCCCATGGAACCACCAGTCCTGAGCCTCGCCATCCAAGTGCAGCGTGGCCACCTTGATGGCCTTCATCTCTGCCATCTGGTTGAGCTGGAAATATATGTCCAGCTTCTCCACCTAAGACTTTACCGAACTGTTTGATGAACCATCAAACGTAGGCAAATGGAATCGACTCGCTGTACGCTGGGTGTCTCCATCATGATAATGTCGGCGCCCTCTGTGATGGTCGCGGGGTCTGCTGTCCCGCTGGAGCTGAACAAAGTCTCTGAATGAAAGGGCATCCCTGAACTCCTGTCCATATGCCTGGTACTCAGCAAAATAATCACCCATGTGGCCAGGCTCTGGCTCCTGCTGTGCTCCTGCCCCAGTGTCTGCACCCAGAAAAGTGGGCATCGTGGAACGAGTGGGGGCATGTGATGCCTGGTGCGGAGTGGCAACCCGCTCCTGCAAATGGTGGGATGTGCCTGACCCCTCACCAACCTGGAAACCCCTCGGGGTTTCACGCTGTCTAGCCTCCACAACAGTGAATCTCTGACCCATCACCTCAATCTGCCTCGCTAGATCCTGCACTGATATGAGGACTGCTTCCCCAAACTGTTTTGCATCGCTATCATCTGCCATGGGCTCTCCCTGCTCTGCGTCTACCACATGCCCCTCCTGTTTTGCGTCTGTCACAGGCTCCTCTTGTTCTGCGTCCACTACCTGAACGCAGTCCCCCTCTCCGTAGGTGTTCTCCAACCTATGCTCAATATCTCTGTACTTCCTACCTCTATAGCAGATGTAGGGTTTCTCCCCCGATGTCATAGACAACCAGCTCCACAGGCTGAGCCAAATCTATGCTCTGATACCACCGTAATATCCCTTTTCAGGGATATCCCTCAAACACAAGCAAACTCCAACCAGAGATGGACTGGGAGGGCATTTACCAGATATTTCACCTCTGAGAAGAGGGTGAGATTTGGAGGCTACCTGGCCCTTTCCAGACTCTGTCTAATTGTACGGGGAAAAACACACCAAGTGGTATAATAACTGAAATGCTCGAAGAGGAAAATAACAGTAGTGCAAGCATACAATAACATATATAAAACATGTAACAAATACTAAAGAAATGCAGAGAGAATGCTGAGCCATTTTATTATACTGAGAATAGAAATGAGTACAATAGGTGATCAGAGTGATGGCACCTAGACTTGCACCAGGCAAGTGAAGAAAAGCTCTCAGAATGACCAAGAAATGGCTGCTCTCTAATCTGCGTCCAAGCTGCCGGAGAACTGCTATGCTGCTGCTACTACTGGAATCAAAATGTATTTGGGGCTGCTCCCCTACTCAGAAAATGCCAGAACTCTAGAATCCTCCTCTGCTCACCAAATCCAGAAAATTCCAGAAAGCATTTCTGAAATGATCGACCCCCGAAAATCACCCCCTTGAGGTTCTACGCTATCCTCCAAGGCTCTGCGCTGAGGCTGAATGGAAACCACCAAAATACAGCCACAAACTCTACCAAAATCCTCCAACAGGCAAGGGCTAGCCCCTTGCTCAACCTCCAAGCTCAAAACCTCCAAAAGAAACCCGCTCCGGAGCTCCCAAGAAATGGACTGCGTCCTCCCTCTCAGGACTGCGCAGTCTATGAATGCACTGCTCCTCTATGAAAGCCAAACACCAATCCTCCTGCAAAATGATGGGACCACCTCATCCGAGCAAGCACTGAAAGTCCCCCGGGGCTGAGGGTGAGATCTCCGACTGGAGACACTCGATGCACTAAACAGTGCTGCAGACTAGCTAAACAACCAACGTGCTCAAGAAGTCGAAATGACCAGCTCAATATCATAAACATCGAATGACCAAAATGAGGAGGCTCTCCTCTCTATATAGCGTTGGCCTCTCTCAAACCCTAAGGCCCACCTCCTCCTACGTAGCCTCCCTTTGCCACGTGCTCAACTTGGCCTGCGCAGTCCCTCCATGTGGTTTACATGGGCCCCCTCTCTACGTGGTCTCTTGGCCCCCTTGGCTCACTTAAGTTACAACGTTGTGTCTACTAGGGCGTGCACTTTATTTTTAGAGTGAGTTATGTCCCCCTCTACTCACTTTTATTTATAATCTAACTACATAAGGCAAAATTGACCAAAATCGAATATTCCAATTAGCCATTGCTTATTGGGAATATTACACATTAGCTTGAAAAGCTCCTACCAAAATCCCCCAATAAACTTGCTATCTCTATCACTGACTATAGTCTTAGGGAGTTCGTGCAGGCGGAGGACCTCCCTAAAGAACAACTCTGCTACCTGAGAAGCTGAATACCGTGTCGGAATGGCAAAGAAATGTGCATACTTGGTCAGCGGGTCGACCACCACATAAATACAATCCTTTCCCTGCACTGCGGGAAGTCCTGTGATAAAATCCATAGAGATACTCTTCCATTTCCCCTCAGGAATGGGGAGAGGCTACAATAACCATGCTGGGTGAGTCAACTCCCCCTTGTTCCTCTGACAAGCCTCACACTCCTGCACATATCTCAACATGTCCCCCTTGAGGCCCTTCCATGTGAAGCGCTCTCTCACTGCCATGTATGTCTTCCTGAACCCTTGATGCCCCGACAATGAAGAATCATGAGTTGAATGAAGTATCTGCTCTCCCAACTGCAAGCCTGGACCTAGAAATATGCGCCCCTTCTAGTAGATAACCTTAACCATCACCCGATAGCGCTCATCTTTGTCAATGCCCTCCAAGATCTCACATCCTCGTCGTTCCTTGGAGTACTCAACTAACAATTGTGCCTTCCAGTCATGGTAAATGCTCATGAGTGAAAGCCCTGCAGGTCTCCTAGATAGTACATCGACAACCACATTGTGCTTCCCCGCACGTACTCAATATCAAAATCATAGGCATGCACCTTGCTAATATTGAGATTTTGTGTATTTGGGGTAGCATTAGTTGTGCTCTAGGTCCCAAATTTTGTGGAGGGACTAGAGTACACTTGATCTACAAGACCGAGAAATGGATTTCGGAAATTTCAAGTTGTGTTCAAGTTATTCAAATAATTAATTATTATTAATGTATTTCCTAAGTCTAACTTAGGAAAATAAAATAATTAAAGTGAATTAATTAACACATGTGTTGACATTGTCTTAAGTCACATGGATCAAGCAGTCTTTTAATCTCAGCCGCTGATGGATGATTTAATCTCGGTCGTTTAAGGGTTCAACGAAATGTATAAGAGAAAGGCTTGAGGGTCAGTTGAAGACACACAATTTCTGTAGAACTGAGGAATAGATATGGAATTCTAGGGCTGGTTAGCTAAGAATTTGCAGTGGAATTTCCTGTAGTGAAGGGTAGTATTGGCCAAGGGAATGTTCTGATTCCAGGGCCAAGAGACAGCAAGAGGCAAGAGGAGCAGCCACAAGGACAACACAGAGAGGCTTCAGAGCCACGCAGAGCAGCAGTGACAATGCAGAGGCAGCTAGGGCCACGTTGGGCTAACACTGGCCAAGAAGAGACAGTGCAGGGGCAGCGTAGACCCTCCTAGGGTGACGCAGGCCCTCCTAGAGCCACGCAGAGGCTGACGTAGCCCCTCCAGGGCAAAGATGGGGCTTCAGAAGCATCCCTCAGGGTTTCTAGGATCGGATCCAGGCTGAGTCTTGTAAATCCCATTTGAGGGTGTGCATCAGTTAGATATTTGGCACTAGATATTCAGGATAGCTGCAGATTTTTCATATTTTATTCACTATCGGGTTTTCCAAGGTTGGAACCCAGATTCGCTGTACTTAGAACTACTTAATAATAAAACCCTCATATTTGCTGAACCGATTTTCCCACTTTGGGTTTTTCCTAGGACTTATGTCCAAAAATCCATGTGTCACTTTGTTGCATGAGTGAATTATTTAGTAAATGATCTGCATGTGTAGGTTGTAGTTGTGTTTATTTTCGGTATTTTTAGAATCTGATTTCTGAAAAAAACTTGTATAAATTAAATCAAGTAGGAGAAAATAAACCAATACACTGCAGTAGAATTTTCACATGGTATCAGAGCGATAGCAGATCAAGCTAAATCTCTAGCAATCAGCTGAAGAATTATTTTTCTGCAGGGTGGCAGAAGAAGCAGCAGATTCGAAAAGGGCATCTTGGCAGCAAGGGAAAGCAGATCCAGGAGACAATGCTGAAGTTGCAGAAGGCCTCTGGGCTTACGCAGACCCTTCCCAAGGCAGCGTAAGGACTGCGTCACCCAGTCTGGGGTTACGCAGTCCACTTCTGAGCCATGTTGGGACTGCACTGGGCCAGCCAGGAGGACGTTGTCTAGTCACTTCTCATGTTGCAAAAGAATTCAGCCAAGTTCTGGAAGCAGTGCTTCAGATCTTCAACAGTGCTGGTGGGGTAGAGATTTTGCAGGGGCAGAATTGTGCCTAGCTAAGGCAACAAAGGCGGGAGGAAGACATTTATTCAGCAGATCTAAGCCAAACAGATCTGAGATTCGATCAAGAGAATCAGAGAATACTGTTCTTTTGAAATTTGGTGGAAGGTTTCCAGGAGGGAAGTCAGTGTATTCAGATCTGAGCAAAGATGGCTCGATATGGACTGAGGGATCAAGGCAGATTGGATGGCATGTCCAACTATGTCATTTGGAAGGCCAGAATCCTCTCAGTTCTAGATGAGTATGGTCTCAAAGATCATGTAGAGCAGACACATGTTATGCCAACTGATGCAGATCCACTCAAGAAGTATGAAGAAAATCAAGCACGGACAAAGCGGTTGACCATAGACGGAGTCAAGGATCATGTGATTCCGCATATTCTGGTAAGAATACAACAAATTCCATGTGGACGACTTTGGAGGTGATGTACCAAGGAGGCTCTGTGCAAAGAAGAAATCTTCTTGAGAATCAGATGCGGATGTTCCACATGGTGAAGGGCGAAGAGATAGATCCATTTCTCTTCAGACTTCAAGCTATCCGTGACCAGCTAATTGGCATGGGTGCTACTCCAGATGAAGGGCTCCTTGTGACGACAACCCTAAATGTTGTCTCTAAAGAATGGGAAACGTTTGTCCAGAGCATTCTGGGAAGGGCAACGTTACCATCATGGGCTGATATATGGGCTATTCTCTACCAAGAGGAGTTCAGGAGGATCACCAAGAAACAGTCTTTCAGTGGAGGAAGCAGATCAGCCAAAGTAAAGAAAGAAGAAGAAGAGGATGCAACCCTTGCATCAAGGGAAAAGAAGCAAGGGAAGAAGAAGAAGGACCTCTCCAATGTCTGTTGCTTTAACTGTGGTGATCTTGGTCACTTCGCCAGCAGTGGTCCTAAGAAGGACAAGGGAGCTTCTGATTCCAAGGTTGTAGCAGCAAATGAAGATGGCTCTGATGATGATGCAGCCATGAGTGCTCATGCACCTCGAGAGAAGAGGTAGGGTGACATGGATATATAGAGTATCCAAATTTGATGGCAGGATCATTGAGTCAGCCCTACTCTTGGATCACATACAAGCTACGGGAGCCTTAAGACAGTAGCGGGATGAGTCGGGAGATGGTTGCAAATGACCACATTGAAGAGGAAGAGGACGCTGAAGAGTGAGCAGCGTGATGCAGAGGCAGTAGCAGCACAGAGAGGCTGATGGGACTTCAGCAAAGCAGAGAGGCTGGGATCACGCAGTGTAGTGTTGCAGCATGATAGTGTCTCACAGGGGACAGCGTGATTCAACATCTAGGGAGCTTCAGTGGTGGAGGGCAACTTGACTTGTCTATCAAAAAGTTGGGCAGAATCTTTCAGTTGCTTACTTCTCAGCAACTGAGTTGCAGTGCAGCAGTTAGCAGTGGCAGTGCTATGGGCAGCATGATGCAGCAATTTGAGAGGGAGCTGCAGTACAGATGTGGTAGTGTCAGTGGTAGTGGCATGGGCAACAGTACAGGAGCAATAGTGCATTGGATGGAGGGCAGCAAGTTAAGCAACAACAGCACAGACCAAGTACTCAAGATCTTGTAATACATGGTGTGATGTATTGCTAGAGCACACTTTGATGCTAAGAGGGAGTGTTGAGATTTTGTGTATTTGCGGTAGCATCAATTGTGGTCTAGGTCCCAAATTTTGTGGAGGGGCTAGAGTACACTTGATCTACAAGACCCGGAAATGGATTTCAGAAATTTCAAGTTGTGTTCAAGTTATTCAAATAATTAATTATTTTTAATGGATTTCCTAAGTCTAACTTAGGAAAAAAATTAATTAAAGTGAATTAATTAACACATGCTGAAATTGTCTTAAGTCACATGGATCAAGCAATCTTTTAATCTCAGTCGTTGATGGATGATTTAATCTCGGTCGTTGAAGGGTTCAACAAAAAGTATAAGAGAAAGGCTTGAGGGTCAGTTGAAGACACACAATTTCTATAGAACTGAGGAATAGATCTAGAATTGTAGGGTGGGTTTGCTAAGAATTTCCAGTGGAATTTCCTGCAGTGAGGGGTAGTATTGGCCAAGGGAATGTTCTGATTCCAGGGCCAAGAGATAGCAAGAGGCAAGAGGAGCAGCCACAAGGATAGCGCAGAGAGGCTTCAAAGCCAGGCAGAGCAGCAGGGACAGCGCAAAGAAAACGCAGAGGTAGCTAGGGCCATGCTGGGTTGACGCTGGCCAAGAAGAGATAGTGCAGGGGCAGTGTAGACCCTCCTAGGGTGACGCAGGCCATCACAGAGCCACGCAGAGGCTGACGCAATCCCTCTAGGGCAACACTGGGGCTTCAGAAGCAACGCTGAGGGTTTCTAGGGTCAGATCCGAGCTAAGTCCTGTAAATCCCATTTGAGGGTGTGGATCAATCAGATATTTGGTACTAGATCTTCAGGAAAGCTGCAGATCTTTCATCTTTTATTCTTTGTCGGGTTTTCCAAGGTTGGAACCTAGATTTGTTGTACTCAGAACTACTTAATAATAAAACCCTCATATTTGCTGAACCGGTTTTCCCGCTTTGGGTTTTTTCGAGGACTTATGTCCAAAAATTGATGTGTCACTTTGTTGCATGAGTGAATTATTTAGTAAATGATCTGCATGTGTAGGTTGTAGTTGTGTTTATTTTCGGTATTTTCTGAATCTAATTTCTGAAAATAACTTGTATAAAATAAATCAAGTAGGAGAAAATAAACTAATACACTGCAGTAGAATTTTCACAACTAACCCACCTTTGTTGCCTGTCATTGAGGCCTTGCTGCCCCATGAAGTGGCGAAGACTGTTATGATTTGTCTTCACCTGAAATCGATTACCCACCAAATACTGCCTGAACTTGGCCAATGCATGCATTACGACCAACATCTCCTTGTCGTATATGGAATACGACCTCTCATGCGGTAAGAGCTTTCGGCTCTCGAAAGCAATGAGTTGCCCATCTTGGGGAAAGACAGCTCCAATCCCCTCACTCGATGCATCACACTCCAATGTGAAAGACTACATGAAATTTGGGAGCGCCAATACTGGGTAGCTACTCATCACCTCCTTTAGGTGATCAAAAGCTGCCTGAGCTCCATCTGTCCATGCAAAAGCCCCCTTCTTGGTCAGATCTGTGAGGGTTGTTGCCAACTGTGAAAAGCCCTTAACGAACTTCTTGTAATAAGTGAAAATGCCTAAGAACCCCCTCAACGATCTCACATCTCTAGGTACCGGCCAATCCCGAATGCCCCTGATCTTCTTCTCATGCACCTTGGCCCCATCTACACCAATAATGTCCCCCAAGTAAAGCATCTATGTTAGCCCAAATTCACACTTGGACAACTTGGTGTAGAACTGCTGCTCCTCTAAAATGCGCAACACTGTCTCTAAGTGTTGCAGGTGCTCCTCCCACATCCTGTTGTAGATCAAGATGTGATCAAAGAAAACCAGCACGAATCTCCTCAACTGCCCCTGAACACATGGTTCATGCATTACTGGAAAGTGGCAGGGGCATTGGTTAACCCAAAAGGCATGACCATAAACTCGAAATGCCCATAATGACACTTGAAGGTTGTCTTCGGAATATCCTGATCCCTCACCTGGATCTGATGATACCCCAACCACAAATCTTTCTTAGAGAAGAACTTAGCTCCTCTAAGCTCATCCATCAACTCATCAATGCACGATATGGGATACCAATTCTTCAATGTCCTCCTATTGAGCGCGTTATAATCAATGTACATGCGCAGAGCCTCGTCCTTCTTCTTCACCAACACAACTTAAGAAGTGAAGGGGTTGGAACTTGGTCTAATGTGGCCCAATGCCAAAAACTCACCAATGGCCTGCGCAATCTCATCCTTATAGGCTTTGGGATGCCTATAGGGGGTGGTGATGACTGCCTGTACACCAGGCTCCAACTCTATGGTATGCTTGAATCCCCTGTCTGGTGGTTGTCCAGGTGGTATATCTCCAAAGACTACTGCAAATCTGTCCAACATAACCTGTATGTTTGGATTTGGTGGCTTGGTCTGTCCCCCAGCCTCTAAAATCCTCAGCTCCACTGCCCACGATATATCCCAATGCCTCAAGTCTGCTTCCATACGGTGAGCTGAAACTTTTTGTGGGGGATACGAATGCATACACTGAAGAACTACTAGCTTACCATCCGGTCCGGTAAACTCCATCACAAGCTTCCTCCAATCGGTGGTAACTCTGCCAAGGGAATACATCCATTGGACACCCATCACCACATTGGTGTCTAGTACATCCATCACAAAGAAATGATCTGTCATCGAATAGTTCCCCATGGTCACTGTCAAAGCGGGAAAATATCGATTGCACTGCATAGTCCTGTCCCTCGGTATTAGCATTGAAAACCCCTCAAACTCTGTAGTGGTGATGCCCCTCCTCTAGACCATCTGAGCGTCAATAAAATTGTGAGTGGCCCCACTGTCAACTAAAATTGAGACATGTCGCCCCTACACAATTCCTCTGATCCTCATGGTTAGAAATTTGGGTACCCCGCACAAAGATGCAAGGACTTCCCCCAGATGGTGTAAAATATGCTCCTCTTGGTGGAGGTGGTGGTGGTGGTGGTTCTCTCTGATGGCCCCTCGCAGTCTCCTCCATCGAACTCCAACTCCACCTCATCCTCCTGATCATTGTCTGAGAAGACCTTGATATAGTGGGCCTTGCCCGCTGTGCACCGATGGCTTGGTGCCCACGGCTCCTGACATATAAAACACAACTCCCTCCTCCTAAGGTCTCTCTTAGTCTCATCATCCAACTACCCTCGTCCTGGAGCTTCTCTCTATGCTAGTGTGGTCTAGTATCACCCACTTTCTGAAGGTAGGGAGTGTGTGGTGGAAAAGGTGCCCGGGTCTTGGGGATGCCCCCCTGTAAATCGTTGTACAAGTCACAGCTTCCAAAAGAGTAGACGGTCTTCGTGACTTCACCAATCCACGCAATGGCTCCGTTAACCCCTCTACAAATGTGTATACCCTCCTAGAATCCGACAAATCAGGAACCATGATTGAAACTCGTAGGAACTCCGAAATATAATGATCTGGATGTCTTGTCTGCCTCAGCTGGGTCAGCTCCCTGAAGTGAGCCTCCGGATCCCTCCGATCAAAATGCGCCACTACTCTCTGCGTGAAATCTGCGAAAATTCCAATACCCGAAATCCTACTGCAACAGCTGATGAGAATTCTTCTACTTGTTAATTACTAGAACAAGTTATTTAATGTTTTCGACGGTAAAAATTGAAACCCATACACTACATCCTTCACAACATTACACTGCAGAAAATAATTAAGTTCAAAATCAAGATCTGAGCAACAATAAAAAATAGACACACAACACCGTTATTTTTGGACTAATGTCCCTGGAAAAACCCAATGTGGGAAAACCGGTGCAGCAGTTGAGCATTTGTATTATTATGTAGAAGATCTGAATACAATCTATGATGCCTTACTGGCCCTCCACATAGAGAATCTGATAGACAAAGAGCTTGTGAAGATTACTTCACACTGACACTAGAAAATCTGAATTGGCCAAACACCGAGCTGATGAGCCCTACGTTGCCTCTACGCAGTCTCTGCGTCACTCTATGTGGGGACTGCATCATCTCTCGTTGTTGGCTCTTCTGATGGCTGGATATTGATCTCTGGCCCCTCCATTCTCACACCCCGACACTCCGACACTAGATCTGACTGATCCTCAACTGAATCACGGATCTCCTCAACGCTGCAGCGCTGGCTCTGCATAGCTGCTACACTACCTCTCTGCGTACTACTCTTTGTCTCCTCTACGATGTATTCTCAGCTTAGGAAAATCTCCAATGGATCTATCACTGCCCCTCTCTACAAGAATCTTCTTGATCTAACTTCTCCTGAGCACTACTCACTTGAGATATTCGATCTCTAGACTCGGTCTCTCGGTGTATTCGACGTCTTTTCCAAATGCCTCATCAAGTCCTTATAATCTTCTCGTTGAGACTTCAACGGTCAAGATTAAATTGTTAATAAACGACTAAGATTAACTTGACTTGATCTCTATCTTTTCTAGAAGATTCACACTATGTTTTAATTAATATGCTTTAATTATTTTAATTTTCTAAGTTTAGACTTAGGGTCCCATTAAAAATAATTAATTATTTCCATAAAACATAATCCGAGTGGAACTTCCAAAACACTTTATGGATTCTTTGGAATACACGTGCTTAAGCCTCCCTGCAAATTTTGAGACTTAGAGCACATCTGATGCTACTAGAAATCAACACTCTCCCTTAGCGAAGAATGTGGTCTAGCAATATATCCAACTGAAGTATTGCTCTGATTCTGCAACATCTCCCTCTGTAATGCTGATGTCTGACACTGCTGCCCACCAACACTACGTCGTTGCTGATCTTGCATACTGTTGCCACTGCACTGCAACAAAAATACATCCAAAATATAAACTAAATGCTCAGTAGGGTGCATATCGTACCGAAGATTTGACTGTTTCTAGTCTCTGCGCTGTCCTTCTGAAGCAGCTGCTGACTCTGCACTGTGCCTCCCTGTACTGTTGCCAAATCTGCTCTGCACAGCTCGAACTCTGGCGATCTCTAGCCACTACGTTGTTACTTTTGTAGTCTTCTGCACCAACTGAAGCTTGTACATCTTGTTACTTCTAATTTGGGCTCCCATAGCAAGGTGATGATCCGAGAGGTGGACTCCTCAAGGATCTTGCCCAACTGCAGTTCTGCTGAACTACATCTCCAGATCACCCCAATGCTCCCTTGGTTATATATGGGCAATCATGTCGAATTCCTCCTCGATCTTCGCAGCTGCAGCCTGCGGATCATGCTTTTCATCTTTGTCCTTCTTCTTGAGAGGGCACTGTGTAGTGTAATGTCCCATCTCACCACATCGAAAGCACTTGATCTTTGAGACGTCCTTCTTTCGTCTCCACTGCTCCTGTTGCCCCTTTGATGCAAGGGTTGCGTTCTCCTCCTCCTCCTTGGGCTTCGTCCCACTATTGTTGTTGCAATCAAGTTTGCACTTTAGTAGATCTCTCCTCATCTCTTCCTGTTAAAGAGCTGCCCACATTCCTTCCCAATCCGACAACTTCTCTCTGTCCAGGATGCTCTGGACAAAGGCATGATAGTCTTCAAACACAAAATTCAAGGCAAGTCTGACCATCTCTATGGCCTGAGGAGCTTCTCCCACAGCTACTAGCTGAGCTCAGACCTCCTGAAGTTTTGCAAGGAACATATCAACACGTTTTCCCTTTTGCATCTTGGTAGTCTGCATATTTTCCTCCAAAAACATCTTCCTCTGCTCGAAATGCCCCTGATATAGCGTGGCCAACGCATCCCACATTTCCTTGGTTGTCCCTTTTCCATAAATGTGTGAAAAAATATGATCCTTCACCTCATCGAGGATCAACCGTTTGGATTTTTCCATGTTCTTGAAGGCTCTCAATGGTGCGGCATCTACTGGTTCAGCCAATGTTCTGTCGAAGAAAGTCTTGAGGTCATGCTCATCTAGAAGGAAGGAGATCCTTCCCTTCCAAATTGCATAATTGGAGGCACCCTACGACCGATCCTGGTCATGCAACCCACTAGTTGCCATCTCACCCAATCATTGTCAAACCGCTGCCTATAACCCTCTGCGCAGCTGCCTCTACGCACTCCCTATTGGAGTAAGCCAAATAAGCTATGTTGCCAGGAAACGTGGGGACGGGGACGGGAATGGGGACAGGGATGGGTGCATCGTCATTTTTTGAATCAGGGTACGTGGGTTCGTCAGGGGTGTATATATATATATATATATATATTATGGGGACGAGAATGGGGACAGGGACAGGTGCGTCATCATTTTTTGAATTTGGGTACGTGGATTCGTCAAGGGTATATATATATATATATATATATATATATGAAGTTGTATATTTTCCAACTTTAAACAAGAAAACTGAAACATTTATGATTTAAACTTTAAAGATTTAAACAAGCACATCATTCAACATTCAACATTCACATTGAAATTTCAAAATTTCTTGTTTGATATCAAGTGAAAATTGGAGTTTACACATACTTGTATACTTGGCACCAAGCCAATTTCTCCCAAAACTCTAGTAGGTAAAGAGAAGGCCAAAAGTCACATTCTTGGCAAAAAATGTAAAAAAAAACAGAGTTAAAAGAGTGATTAGAAAAGGAAGTGATGTCGGTTGGCCATGAGACAATGAAGAGGTTACAATAAAAAAACAAGA
The DNA here is from genome assembly GCA_034641835.2 of Pinus albicaulis. Lineage (NCBI taxonomy): Eukaryota > Viridiplantae > Streptophyta > Pinopsida > Pinales > Pinaceae > Pinus > Pinus albicaulis. Next base: position 221,642,925 of record CM076577.1, on the reverse strand, counting down.
GTTTGGAATCCCAGTATATGGCAGTATGTTGATCAGTGGTTGCCATTTATGTCAACCCAAGCAGCACCAGGGGCTACCCTGATCTTGCATGGGAATTTTGACTTGACAACTTACTCTATTCCTAGTCAAGGATATTTTGGATGGTTTCTACTTGTCGAGATGTTTCCGTTCATATATGGCACACCATGTAATTTTTCACGGTTTCAAAGATATTCGTGTTTGAAGTTAGTAACCCCAATTAGTGGGCTAAAACCCCATGGGGTTGTGGCATGGCACTAATCATTGGTTGTGGTCATTGAATAGTCAATAGTTAATAATCTTTTAAACTCCTAAAATCCCTCCAACATTCACTTATTGAAGACACTCTCAACCTAAGCATTTATATAGATTGTGACCCTCATATCCTCCTGATGCAAGGATTTTGCTACTTAAAACAGGTCATCGTGGCATTATCGCTATAACTTTTTTCTGCAAAGCTTCAGATGATGAAAAAATGACTCATTTGATCTGAAATCCTAATGAAGCGCGTGACCAAATTTCAGATATTGGTTCGCTATATTTTCAGGGATATGATCTAAGGAAGTTAGGGTTTTTGCAGGCTTCTGAATTTCATGTCAATCGGGTGACCTTGGGAAAATCATCATAACTTTCTCTCTGATCATTGGATTCAAATTTCGTAATATGTAACAGAAAGAGGACAGACTGTAGTTTGTTGGATATCGTTTTCAGGATCGAAGGTTTAAACAATGATACGTAGCACTTTGTACAAGTTCGCTCTACTGAACCAGTATATAATCATGTCAACGTAGGAGATTGGGAATAACTATTTCTTGAAGAATCCAATATTGATCAGACCTATGGGGTTGGAAAGAGGACTCAAATGGCTACCACAAGGCGCAATTTCAGATCTTGGAGATCCGAAATTACATAGATACAACAACTTCAATATCGAGCTTCCAGAAGGCAAGAGAAGACATGCATTCAAGGATCACTATAGTAAGGAAAACACATCAACAGTCAAGGGTAAGTCTGCTACAACAAGGTATGTATTGTTGTGGCCCTATAATTTATAAGATTGGCAAAAATAAATGATAGAGGACAACATCAAACCGCTTTGGAGTCCAGGACCTAGCCTTCCTAGACTCAGAGAGGGCTCTCTCTGTTTTTATGATTTAGCTTGATGGTTATAGATGTTGATATTAGGCTAGCTATAGAAATTATGAGGGCTATTTGTTTTGATTGATTATGTGGTTGGATAGATAGAATTGTAGATCTTAATCCATTGGGCTATGGAGTCATAAAAAGTTGAATTGTGCATCAACCTTTCAAGGGCATTCACAGGGCAAGCTAACTATGCTGACTGGATCTTACTGGCAGTGTGAATATGAGATGAAAGAAAGCAGTGAGTTCAGTAATAGCTAAAGAGCAGTTAAGAATTATTTAACTATACTTCAGAAGAAAACATTAAGATAGTAAACACAAACAGAATTAAGGTGCTCTCTCATCAACTCTTAATCTAAATTTTATGTTTTACAATCAGATAAATTGATGCACAGCATGAAAGACAAAGAAAAAACATTAACACAGAAGAAGAAACATCACCATTAGCATAGCTCAAGAATCCTGTGAACGGTCTCTTATTATTGATGCTCAGCAAAACTTGTGGCCATGCAAGGCCCAAACAAAAAATATCTTTAGCGAGAGCATACATTGTAAAATTAACTTTTCTTTGTAACATGAACTTTGGCAACTCTTCATAAATCAAAAAAGTAGGTGAAGGTGGTTGAGGTGGTCACGAAAAGGCAACATTGGTAGCCTTGACATGCGAAAGCTCTTGCTTTTTTGGGTCTTTTTGACTACGAATTATTAAATATGACGTGATGCGGCTTTCGGATCGATCGGTGACTATGCTAACGTACTTATCGTTCCTTTTCGGTCCACAAACCATGCCACCGATTTTCCCGCTCCATTCTTGCCTAGAATCCTCGTACCTATGACGTGTCTGTATACACTTCATCCACCTCTATGTATTTGCTAAAAGTAGGCCTAGTGAGAAAAACATGCTTCGAAGCTCATGTTGAACGAAGATATCATTGCCAAGAAATCCAAAACAACTTTCCTGGTCACATTTCCTTTAATGTTGGCAAATTTGGTGGTGTCATGTGCTTTTTGAGCTTGGTCATGTAATCTCCCTTTTGAATGACTTGTTGTTCGATTACAACAGTGAAGTCAACCCCTTTGCCCTCGAGGGCTCAATTCTGTTGCTCGAGGAATTTTGCCAATATGTGTCATTTCATATTACTTCTCTTCCAATTGTGTCACTAAATTCCTTTTGGTGAGGACCCTTCTTACCTCTAGGATGGTTTCTATCTCTTCCTGTATATCCAACTCTTCCATCTTAAAACTGGTTTTTGAGTTCAGAAATTTTATGATCTTGGGGGCTATTGTTGGCATATTTCCCAACTCCTGATTGGCTTTATCAATAGCCACCTTGCATCTGTCAATTAGCTCCTTCTGTTAAAAAACAATGTGGATGGAATGCCACATTCCATCCACTATCTCTATTATTCTTCCCCAAACTATCAGTTTCATTTGACCCAATATGCTACTGGTAGAGAAATCCTTTTCTTCTTTCTCCAACCTTTTTATCTGTTTCTTGGCTATCTCATGGGAATTTTCTGATCTGGCCTTTTGATCCCCCAAGATGCTGATTTGTGCCTCCAACTTCTTGATCTCCTGTTTTTGTAGGCTCATGCTCTCCATTTCCTTGGGCAATTGATCTGTCCCATTAGATGCTCCAGCAATTGCTGGAGCAACTAATGGAATGGATGAGATGGGGACAAATTCTAAGGGGATGAGTGTCCCTCGAGCTACTTCCTCTTTTTCCTTCAGTAGTTTCTCCATCTCATTCTCTATTTGTTTGATTTGGGCAGACTGTTTGATAAATAGCTTCATCAATTCTTCCTTCTGTGCCTCATCTTCCTCAATGCCCTTAGATAAGGGGTCTTTTGTCACTGGCATCTTGAGCTATTTCTTGAGGGCTGCTATGTCATCATTATTTTTCTTTATCAGCTCTTCCACAACCTAAATATTTTTTAGGTCATGCCCAAGCTTCACTACTATATCTTCTAAAGTCTTGATCCTTGAGTCTCTAGTTATGGCAGATATCCTCTCGATCTTGAGCTGTGATTGGGTGCTGGATAAAGACACCTGCAATTTTGACAAGATCATAGCAGTACTTGTCAATTTTAAGGCTACCATATCACTGGTCTGCTTATGTAATTCCATCTGGTCAATAGGATGGATGTCCTTAGCACTAAAATCGAATGATTATTTCTTATAATCTCTTGCTCCTTGAGGCTGTGGGACCAGGGCTTCTAGAAATGACATCTGCATCCTCCCTTTTTCAGTATCAAAAGAGGACATGAGCCTGCTTTGTGAGCTTGAAGTCTACTTCCAGAATTGGTTGTATGTATTGTTCTTTGGAACTTCATTCCTCAAATTTATCTCTTTGAATGTCTCAAAGACAAACTTCTCTTGGCCTTCTATGGCAAGTATGGAAGCAAATGCTTGTAGACCTTGTTGCTGAGAAGATATTGTGGCTGATGATGTAGGTGAAGCCATTGTATCTCCACCTATTGATGATGAATTAGGGGTACCCATGACATGAATCACTATCTGTTCTCCTGATTCATCCTCCTGATCGATCTCCATATGAATTCGGTCCCTTTTCCTATATTTTAGCTTGAAATATTTGCTATAGGTATCAGTCACCGAAGGTGACTGATCCTCTCTTGGCCTATTTCTCCCTATCTCCTTCTCTGGTTATTTACCTTTGTCTTATTTTTCTTCTACATTTCTCCTTTCTTGTGGTGTTGGGGTCTGAATACTTGAAGTGGAGATCACTTGTTCCTCATCTTCTTAGAGGGTGTTGGACACCCATTGTGTTTGGTTGGCATACTGCTCAATGGTAGGTCTATTTGTATGAACATAGGGTGTGGATATGTTTTCCACCATTTTCTTGGAGATAATCCCTGCGGGGTCATAAGACCAAGTGAAACTATGAATGAAACCCATCCCCTTCATTATTTTATCTACCTCTTCTCCTGTTGTTCTACTGTTGCAGATGAAAGTCCCAACTTGTGTCTTGATCTTCAACTGAGCCTTATTCTTTGCAGAAATAAAATGGAGCGCATCTGCATCTATCATCTGCCTTATGTACTCCAATGCAAAGACCCTCATGGAGAGGAATTTTGGAAATTCCTAGGGGGCTAGCTCACTTCCATTGACTCGAATTCTGTATAATTTTGGTACAAGAACCAATATGTTGTCTTCACCTTCTCTGTCAGCTGCATGTTTTTCCTGATCTCTTCATTTCTCCTGGGCTCTACTACACTGCTAATTGTGTTGATGGTTGGGTGCACAAAAAAATCTACAAATTCATTATATGTATAGTTCTTATGTTCTTTAAATAACAGGGTGGTCCAAAATATGATGGACTAGGGCTCAACATCTTAATTTACCTTGGCCATATGAAATTGGAACCTGTTGGACTAGAAATACAAAAACATATACACTAACACAGAGGTGTATTTGAAAACCTCCTCTGTGTGAAACCTTAAGAACTGTTCATGTATGGCATCTGTCAGGAACTGGGCATAATTAAACATGATGGCGGTCTTAGCTTTTGAGGAGATAATGGGCAAAAATCCTATCACAGCTTCATCAACCCACTGATCAGAGTGATAGCCTAATAAATAATATAGGACAGTGAAAATTTGCTTGGTTCTTTCAAGAAAACTAGATGTAGGGTAGGGTGGGTTTTTGATAGGCATTGGTACATCATTTTCCATGAAAAGTTGCATAGTTTTGGCTCTATTGGAAAAATCAATCCTCTAGTAAATTTCCCTAGGGGCTTCATAAGAAAAGGGGAATGATTGTTCAGGTGTGGGGTCCTGCATCGTTTGCTGAATGGAATGGGCATTGATGGTGAACATGATTTCTCCTGTTGGGGTGACTATGGACCTCTGATTGATGTCATAGTAGGCCTGGCATTTTCTGATGAATTCGGGGCAGCTGTGGGTCTTGGGGAAAATGTACTGGGGAAAATGGGTCTCCCACAAGGTCATATCATTGTCTTCATTGAGAAATTTGTCCTGAAGCCGTAAATAGAAATCGAAAAAGTTGAGGTCTGACTCTGTCTCATGAATTTTGTAATCTCGGTCTGCGAGGGCTGTATGATCTAAGTCAAATTATGGGTATACCATGGGGTTGAAAGGTTCCTAGTACTTCTTAGGAGGCATGGTTAATCTTATGTAATTTGTCTTCAATCTTGAATAGAGAAAGGGATATGAGAAAAGGGAGCAGAGAGGGGAAAAAATGTTATTGGGGAAGGGAGAGAGTAGGAGAGATTTCTAACAAAATGATTTGATAGTGAAATGTGGCCCAGTTGGCCAAGAGATGTTGATACCTCTGGTGAACAAGAGTTCTCCTGTGATAACCTGTGATTTTTGTAATTCTTGGAAAATTCAGTCTCTGCAATATTTAGTCCACATGAGTGCAGTAAAACTCTGTAGCAAGTATGAATTTTTCTTCTAACTCGTGATTGGTGAGACGTTGGGGTGGCGCGGGTTCGTTGGACAACAACCCGACTATTCATGGTGAAACAACCATCTTGGCGAGAGTGAATGCGACTGGATGGGGGGTGGATAGGTTAGTGAGGACGTGGCATGGCGGGAGTGGGAAGCGGATAAGCTAAAGGTTAGTGGGGGAATGGTTTTGTGTGGAGGCGGATACCACTTTCAAAGGGGGGTGAAGGCGGTAAGCTGTATCAGCAAAGGGGGAGGGGGGGGTGCAAATAGCCTCAAGAGCGACACATAGAAGGCTAGGCGGTATTGGGTACCACGCATTTCGAACCCCCTTCCATTTTTAACGTTTGGAGGGTGAGGGGGGGTCAGAATGAGATGTGGGTTGTCGGATGTGTGGCGCGTGCACGGAGATGTGGGGAGTTGCAGGGTGTTTTAACACAGGTGGGGATGGGATGACGTTGGGTGTGATTGGACAGGCGATCTGATGGTGGGGACGGGATGTGAGGGTTGAGGGGTGATGAAACTTTAGGATAAAGCAAAAATGAAAGGTGTGGGGTAGAAAAGAAATGCAGGTGATCGGGACTTAGGTAAAAAATATACCATAAGGTTCCAATTTTCATAAGATCACCCCCTTTCGAAGCTTTAAAGCATCATTTTTCCTTACAGTTTGATTTTTCTTCGTTTGATTTCTCCTCTGTTATCATAGGAAAACAATTAAGCAGTTTTTAGGCAGCTTATTTACAGGGTTGAACTTTACCTTTTTCTCCCTTCTCTTTTCCATCAAATCTACTTACCCCAACTACAAATCTAACCCTTTTCTTCTTTCTTAGGGTGCATTTAGACTTGCAGACCCTGAAATATTTTTTCTTTTAAACTTCTATCCTATCACCTATCCCTTATTTCTCCTATTGGTTCAAATTAAGTTGTTGAACCAATGTCATTTTCTACCTATCTACTGATAAGCCAAGCTTAAATGGTTTGGCAAATCTTCATTTTCTAACCTATCAGCAGAAAATTCAAAATTGTACAATCATGCTTAAACTGTATGATTGCACAAACTTTTCTCAATAGCAGTGGCATTTTGATTTGCAACACTTTCAGAAATATTCACTTTTTCTTTTGCGTGGGGCTTTCTTTTCCTTTTTTTTTTTACACCCTCTTTTTTTTTTTTAATCTTCTTTGGAAATGCTCTTGAATATTGAAATATATGTACAATATGAAAATTTGCAAATAAGACATACACAGTCACCTTGTGATACAGGACTCTAACAGTGGCTCCAGCTGGGGATGGCACTTCTATTTAACGAAGTGTCAAGAACATCAAGACCAGTAGCCTTGTATATTCTTCTTTGCAACGTCCTTCATGAATTTTCTCTTGTCGTTTTTATGAATCTGTCTTGGTTCTTTTCAGCACAACAAGGTGCCCTATAAACAAGATCCGAACCAAAATTGTGGTATTTACAATGGAGGGTGAAATTCCTCTGTCTTTAGGAGAAGTAATGCTTCAACATCCTACCATTGACAGGACCTCCAGGAAGCTAGCTCTGTTCCATCCATCTCTTGCAGAAAAAATGCATTATTTCCCCTGAAAGAATGGACAATATATGGGCCTTTCCACAGGTTGTCAAACTTGCCATGCTTACCTTTATCTTCCCTTTTGGAATCCCATTTCAACACTTTATCTCCAATCTTGAAATCATTTGCTTTTGTTCTTTTGTCAAATATCTTCTTTATGTTTTCTTGCACCACCTGAGTTGTGTTGTAAACCTCTTCTCTAGATTGTTGCAGCTGAATGGTCTGATTGATTCTTCTGTGTACATCATTTTCTTCAGCTTGTACCTCTTGAATGATTTTCATGGCTGGCACTCCCAAGGATGTTGGGAAAACTGCATCCATCCCATAGCCCAACTGGTATGGTGACATGCCAATTGGTTTCTTAGTTGTTACTCTGTCAACCCACAATGCATGCACCAATTTGTTATGCCATGATTTCTTATTTTCTTCCAGCAACTTCTTGATAATGTTAACCAAACTCTTATTTGAAGACTCAGCTAATCCAATACCTTGAGGGTAATAAGCTGTTGAATGCCCCAAAGTGATGTGATATTTGTGGCAAAAATCCACCATTTTCTTGTACTTAAAAGCAGCAGTGTTATCTGTAATGATTTTCCTAGAGCAACCAAATCTAGATAGGATGGTGGCCTCAAGGAATTTGATAATCACTAAGTCAGTGGCAGTTTTGGAAGGAATGGCCTCCATCCATTTGGTAAAAAAATTTGTAGCAGTAAGGATCCATTTATGTTGGGCAGAGGAGGAAGGATGTATTTCTCCAATGAAGTTTAAACCCCATTGCTACAAAGGAGCCTCAACAGAGATTGGTTGTAAGGGCAAAGGCAACAACTTTCTTTTTCCTTCAAAAATTTGACACTTGTGACAGGTAGCTACCATTTTGTGGATATTTGGGAAAAGAGTAGGCCAATAGAAACCAACCCTAAGGATCTTGTTAGCAGTGGTTTTCCAATAGAGATGGCCTCCACAATACCCTTCATGAAATTCTTGCATAACCTTATCTGCATCTTCTTTAAGCAAACATTTAAGAAATATGCCCCCAGAATCTTTCTAGTACAAGACATTTTCTAGAATGCAGAATTTTACAGCTTTCAATTTAAAGAATCTAGCTTTTGTTTTGGACAAACCAGGAGGAGCATTTAAATTAATAGAACATACAATATATCTGCGTACCAGGGATAATTCAAGAATGCTTCCTCAATAGGTGGAGTCGCCAGCTCCTCTTGTTCATCCAATGAATGAATTTTGTTGATATATAGTGCTTGAAAATTTGTTTCAGCCATCAATTTGGCTAATCCCTGTCACTTGATTACTTTGCTGGGTCTTATCTCTAAATCATACTCCAAGATGACAGCAATCCACTTACCTCTTTTTCCATCAGGATCTTGCATTAGGATGTCTTTGACCACTGTATTGGGCACAAAGCCAATGATATGTGAATGTAGAATGTAAACTCTGAAATCCTTCTGTGCTTTGATTAAAGCAAAGGCCTACTTTTCCATGATATTGTATTTTAAAGGTGCATCTCTTAAAGCTTGGCAAAAAAATGCTATGGGTTTCTCTTGTCCTTCCCTATTCTTTTGCAACAAGACAACAACAATAGTGTTCACTAATGCAAAGGAAAAAATAATGAAATATTTGGTGAAGTCAGGGCTGATCAAAACCGGTGCTTTAGTGAGTGCCTGCTTTACCAAGCCAAAAGACTGTTTAGCTTCCATGGTCAACTTAACTCCAGAATCTCTCTTGAGCATGTTAGTGATGTTTCTCAATGGTTCTGCAAGGTTTGGTATAACCTTCTCAAAAAAATTATCTTTCCAATGAAGGATTGAAGCTCTTTGATGTTCCTGGGATGATTGATTTTGAGTATAACTCCAATCCTGCTGGGGTCAATTTTGATTCCTTCTTTAGATATAATATGGCCCAGCAGCTTTCCCTCTTCAAGACCAAATAATGATTTTTTGGGATTTAGAGATATTCCGAACCTTCTGCACTTTTCAAAAACTCTTCTCAAATGGGCCAAATGCTCTTCATCGGTTTTTGAATATACCGTTATATCATCAAGATAGATCACAATGAAAAGACCAATCTCTTCTGAAAAAGCAATGTCCATTGTTGTCTGGAAGGTGGCACCAACATTTATTAACCCAAAAGGCATTTTTACATACATGAAAGTTCTCCAAGGAGTGGTAAAAGTTGTTTTGTGCTGATCATCCGAATGCACTAGCACTTCATTATACCCTGAAAAACCATCCAGCAAAGAGATCCTTCTGGAACCCACTACCTTTTGCAATATATGGTCCATCTTTGGTAAAGGGAGACCTAGGTTCAAATCTCATTGAGTATACTGTCCTGCTATGATCTCGGCTCAAGGAGTAAGCTCCCCCATACTCGTTGGGGTCTCAGCTCTTGCTAAATCATAAAGAATTGGTGTATCTGGCTTGCAGGTTGCTGGAATATGCTAGTGGTGTTATAAGGCAGCCAAGAGGATTGATCCTATGAGCTCCCTTAGATTAGTCTAAAGAGTTATCGATTCGCCATTGTAAAAAAAAAAGGGTAGTTATCTTTAAGTGATACCTTGTTTAGATTTCTGAAGTCAATGCAGAGGCCTGATCTCTCTTGTTTTCTTTCTTATAGGCACAATATTGGAAACCCATTCGGAGTACCTAATTGGGACTATTATTTTAACATCATACATCTTCTTTATCTCCTTCTCAACCAAGGGCATTAGAAAGGATTTATCTTGCGCAGTTTCTGTTTGAAAGGCTTCTGGTTCTCTTTGACTGGAATCTTGTGTTGGATGATATTAGTATCATAAGATTTCAGGTCTTCATAGCTCCAAGCGAACACATCAATGAACTCCTTAAACAAAGCAATGTATTTTTGTTTTGTGGACGCTGGCAGTGTATTTGATAACTTTATCATCTTGGGCTCCTGCTCACTGCCCAGATTGCACTCCTCAATATTTGTTTCTATAGGTTCCATCTTTGGTTTCCTGGCCACATCATTGAAATCAAATCGTTCCTCCAAAGGGACAAGTCCTTTAGGCAGGTTGTTATCTCTGAATTGTAGTACCTCAAACTCTTCTTTTTTTGGGTCTTCATGTATCTCTATTCTTTGTAGATCTTTATTTGCTGAAATATTGATATCAGAATTATGATGAGGTTCATCCCTGTACCTTTGTTCTTCAGTGGGACAATCTTCTTCACAATCTAGATCCAAGCATCCAAGCTGGATTCTTCAAAATCACCTTTAGATTGAAGAAAATTTTCAATTTGTTTGTCATCTCCAAAGACTTGCCAATATCTCATATTATCAGGGACTGTTGGGTGGTGTTTAACCTGCACTGTATATTGTTTGTTAGGATGAGGTAACTGACAAGTGCAGGCTGAAAATGCTATCCCATTGGCAAGGATGTTTTGATTTCTTGGAATTGCAGCAAGGTCATACTCTTGAAATGTTTCCAGGAGGTCAAGGGCAACATTCCTGTATGCTTTCAATCTGGGATGTTTGGCCAAATATTCTCCTTTGATTTGTCTAATAATCAGCTAAGAATCCCCATGAACATAAATTCTTTTGGCTCCAAATCTCTTCAGTAGTTGTAGAGCCAAAAGGAGTGCCTCATATTTCACAATATTGTTGGTGCATTGAAAATTAAGTTGGTAGGAATGACCCTCTGCATGGTTGTTTTCAGTATTACGTACCCATATTCCTACCCCTGAGCCTGCTTTGCCACAAGAGCCATCACAGCTCGTTCCAAAAAGGTTCAGATTCAAACTTGTGTTGTACAATTTCTATTTTATCTGCTTGTTCTCTATTATGGCCCTCTTCTTATCCAGCTACTTGTTCATTAATATCTTCGTCATTGTAAAGAATGAATGAATCAAGGTCAGAATGAATAGAGTAAAGGGGCTAGTTATGTGGTTTTTCTTGACTGTTCACCATATATTTCATTAAAGTCTACCTATACAATCTTCTTTGTCGACCAAACACTGGTATGGTAGCATAAGTCATATCCATTTGGAGGGTCCCTTGAAGCTTGGCTCCCCATGAACGTGATAGAAGCATGCCATATTTAAGAGGGATGTCAGCCACTAGTATATCCATCACTAGATTCTTGGCTGGTATCTAGACTAGAGTGACACATAGATCTTTGATGAGGCCCAAACATTTGACTTTGCTGGAGTCAAATGAGTACAAATCTTTGTAGGGTCTGGTTATCTTAAGGCCAAGTTTCTCTATGACTGCCTTTGGCATACGATTATGAGAGGCACCTGAATCTAACATGGCATTGTGGAGAATTTTATCATGGATATTCAAACCGATATAAAATGGGGGAACACCTACCTCTTGGGATTTTCCCTCTACTTCTGGCCCAAACAACATTTCAAGTTTATCATCATTCAGATTGACGATGTCAGTAACTTCTCCAATATTCAGTGTCTTTAGGACTTGGGACCTATATACATCCTTGTTTACCAATTCAGTGAGAGGAATTGAGATCTTTATTTTAGCAATTTCGTTCTCAATGCTGAATGGTATCTGTGTTTTTGGCAGATTCAAATTAGTCTTCTCAGGCACTATTTTAGCAGCAACTTCGGTTTGTTGACTTCTAGTGGGGATATCAGCTTGAACAATTTTGCTAGGGGTGACAATTGGTTTACTAGTGCTACTTTCCATATCATTTTCCAGAGATATTAACAGCTTTCTTTGAGCTTTCTGCTGTTTTCTTGGGATCATTTTCACGGACCTTTTTAGCAGAATTTTCAAAGCTCTTTTTCTTGGAATTATCAAAAATTTTCTTGCTTCTAAGATTATACTGTCTATGTACCTCGATGATGCCATTCTCAAATCCTTGTTTATAATCTTCAGACTCTTAGAATTCTACTTCAGTTTGAGTCAGAGAAAATAAATCTTGTTCTTCTTCAGTAAGCAAAACAGAATCCTCTTCATTAATTCCCATTAGATTAATTTGACTTTCTTCTAGTTCTTCAACCACTCCCTCATCTTCATCAGCATAATTTTCTTGAAATGGAGGCCTGATTTGCTAATCAGGGCCTCTTTGTTCTCTCTGTCTTATTTGAGTGGGGTTTCTCCTAAAGTTTTGGTTTCTATTTTGAGGAGCTAGTTGATTTTTCCTAGGAATAACTCTCTCATTTAGGCTGATTCTCTCCATAGTCCTCACTAGGTTATCAATCTTAGCATCAAATGTAGAAGTTGCATGCTCTTCCCGTATAGTGACTCTCTTCTCATTTCTCATTCTAGCCCTTTTTGCAATCAGGTTGGCTTCTACACTTACTGCACCCCTCTGCATGTCTTCTAGTGTAGCAAGATCTCTCTCTCTAAGCTGATAAGCCATCTCTGGATTGAAACCATCTGGGAACTTCATCAGGGCTAAACCTTGTGGTGGTTTCATGTGAAGGGGGAGTGCATTGTATACACTATTAAACACGAGTAATGGTGTCTTGGAACCTAAGTTGCACGAAACGGGGAAACGGAAACGAGTTTCCGAAACGGGAAGCTAAGCGAAACGCGACCTCCCCAAATTTTGGAAACGGGGAAACGCGGTATATATATATATATATATATATATATATAATTTAACTTTATATTAGAATTTAGGACATTTAAGAAATATTATGTGAAATCATAAAAGTTAAAAACATACATGATACATGATAAATTCAAAGCATAAACTACTACAAGTTACAACACATTTACTCATGAATGATAACAGACACAATCGAAATAGCAATCTCGGAATATCGGATTGGTGCTTTTGATTAAATATGAGTTCCATACCCTAATACATGACAAAATACAATGAAAACATTGCAATCACCCAACCCTGAAATCCTGAAAAACTGATAAGTCTGCTGGATTTTGAATGAGATCTAAAATTCTACTTTCTGCATATGAAATCCAATGAGGTCGAAACCACTCTCAAACATCCTGAGTCATTTCATGGTAATGTTAAAAATTTAAGTAAAAGGATGAAAATGAAGATTAAGGAGAATGTCACTTTTACTTTAAGAATTTAACATTACCATGAATCACTTATAAATACTAGGGCCATAGGCTTTAAAAATCCATCTACAAGCATCCATAAACGATTACAATAATGTTAAAAAGCACGAAAACCGGAAAAAAACAAAAAAAAACCAAGTTAAATCGCTTTAAAGGCAAGGAAACGCGGCCGTACGGCTTGGAAACGCGTTTCCGGCCGTACTGGCAACGTTTCCTGTACGGGAAACATGCCAGTACAGCCGGAAACGCGTTTCCAGGCCGTACGGTACGCGTTTCCGCGTTTCCGTATCGTTTCCGTACAGAAACGGACCCCTTGTCAGCGTTTCCTGCAACTTAGTCTTGGACACTCTCCCCAACATTTCTCTTGATGTTTTCAAATTCTAACAAGATTTGAAGAGGATTTTTCTTAACTTCCCATTTATTTTTGAATAACTGATGAAGGGCAGGGAGGTCATGGACACTATTCATGGGCAAGATTTTAAACCAATTTTTTACTTCTCCCCCAAAAATTTGAGCAAACATTCTCAATTTGATAGTTTCATCATCTATCTTGTGGTAATCAAAAGAGTCGTTCATTTTGTCCACATGCTGTTGAGCAGTTTCAGGACCAGTTCCATCAAAATGGGGGATTTTAGACTGATAACCCTGTGGCATAGGCACCACAGGTAATGGTAGTACCAATGGGGCGTACTAGGCTGCCATAATTGGTGGTGGGGGAACCCATGGGCGATTAATAAGAGGAGGGTTAACCAAGGGAGGTGGAGGATTAAATGGAGGAAGGTGGACATTAGGTGTATGAGTGGGGGTTTGGACACCTTGATGGGAAATGTTGAGGGAGATGGTAGGAGCAGCAGATACACCTGGAGAAATTCACTGAGGATGAGAAAACTTGGAAACAACAGAGGGAGCTATTGCAGTAAGAGCAAATAATTCTACATACTGCTAAAGGTGAGCCTCATTAATAACTGAGGTGAGTTCTGCCACCAGACCTTGAAGGGAGTCGAAGTGTTGGAAAAGCTGAAGGTCAGCTTGGGTGGAGGTGGAGGCTTCCCCAACAGGACTTTGTTGTAAGATATATGGGTCAAAAACTGTCTGGGTTGTCCAATTCTAAGATTTGGTCCTGAACAAGACTTGTTCAAAGTGTAAGTCAAACTGGGTGTCCTGCAAGGTTTTCAGGGAGGGAACTTGCTCTGTGAAGAGGTTTGATAATAGTTGGACTCTCTATTCTGGAGGTTTTTCTCAGAATTTTCTCTGGATTATCAACTATTGCATGAGGATTTGGGTCAGGATGAGATCTGGTAAAGATTCTTCTAGGAGCCAGAATTTGGACCCAAAGCACAGACAGACTGAATGTTTTACAAAAGCTGAAAAAACCAATCTGTGGAAAATACTTGAATCACACAATATTTTGACTGGGGTTCTGAGTTCTTATGAAATACTAAGATTCTTCAATGATTCCCCAGTATGGTCACCATTATGTTGTGGCCATATAATTTGTAAGATTGCAAAATAAACGATAGAGGACAACATCAAACCGCTTTGGAATCCAGGACCTCGCCTTCCTAGACTCAGAGACGAATCTCTCTGTTTTTCTGATTTAGCTTGATGGTTATTGTAGAAATTTTTGAATCTTAATTCTTATACAGAAATTATTTCTGTTAATCTGGTTAAGCTTCTCCTACTTATACAAGTTATCAACTGAATAAATTCAAGTTAACATCAAAGCAAAACACATAACAGATCTCTATAAATTCAGATCTAGAACAAGTACATGCACACATAGACAAAGTACATAGTTATTTCAGGACAAACTATCCCCGGAAAAACCCAATGTGGGAAAACCGGTCTCTGGCTGCTGGAGGGCTCTGTTAATAAGAATATTTCTGAATACACAACTCTGGGTTCCAGATCTGGAAAACCCTACAGAGAAAACTCTGGATCTGCAGCACCTGGCTGATCTAAGACCAACAATACTGACTGATCCACACCCTCAAACGGGATTTACAGAACTCAGCCAGATCTAGGCCTACAAACCCCAGATTTGCCCCTAAAAGAAACTGCATCAGCCTTTTAAGGCCTCCAAATGCTCAACGTTGTCACTAGAAGGGACAGCGTTACCCCAAACTGGGTGACGCAGTCACTACGCTGCCCCCCTAAGGGTCTCTGCGTAACCCCTGAAGGGTTTCCTGAAAATCACGTTGTCCTTGTTGCTGCTACTGTCGTCTGTTGTTGTTGTTGTTGTCATCTGTTGCTGCTGTCGTCTACTGCTGCTATTGCTGCCGTCTGCTGCTGCCTTCCTTTGCGCTATCTTTCCTGATCTTTTCTCTACTTCTTATGTATTCTAGACCCTAGGATCAGATCATCCCCTTGATCTAAATTCCCCTCTTTGCAACTGAAATACTTGAGAATTCTTAGCAACCCCGCCCTAGAATCTCAACTTAGCTTCAGTGCTCTGCCTCTGTGTGCCTTACAAATGACCCCAAGCCTTTCCTTTATACTTTTCTCGTTGACAAATCAACGACCAAAATTAAATCTTTAATCAATGGCTAAGATTAAAAGAAAGCTTGATCCGTGTGACTTAAGACAATTTCATCACATGTTTAATTAAATTCACTTTAATCATTTTATTTTCCTAAGTATAGGAAATATATTAAAATAATTAATTAATTTAGTATCCCCTAAACCAGATGAAATTTCCCAAATCCATTTCTGGGTCTTCTAGAACAGGTGAACTCTAGTCCTTCCTCAAAATTTGGGACCTAGAGCACAATTGATGCTACTCCAAATACACAAAATCTCAACACTCCCTCTTAGCATCAAGGGTGTGCTCTAGCAATATATCACACTTATGCATTACATGATTTTGGGCATTGGTTCTGTGCTACTGATGCTTGGCCCCCTGCCACTCAACTCTGCACTACAGCTGCCATTCTGTACCATTGCCCATGACTCTGCCACTACCACTGCAACCATTGTATTGCAGCTCCCTCTCAATATGTTGCATTTGCGCTACTCATAGCACTGCCATTGTTGATCTACTACACTGCAACTTCAGTTGTTGAGAGTAACAACTGAATCTCCTACCCAATTTTTGACAAACAAGTTTGATGGACTGCATCCTCATCACTGAAGCTCCATAGGCTACAGATCCATGCTGGTATCTAAAGAACGATGCACAGCTACAGCTCTGCCTGCGTAATTAGAGTCCCTCTACAGTACTGAAGTCACATCAGCTGCTTGCGCTAAAATCTATCACGCTGCTACTGCATTGCGTTGTCCCTCTGAAGCTCTTTGCGCTGCTGCAGCTCTACACTGCGTAAGCAGTATTGCACTGCACTGCTGAAGTCACATCAGCCTCTGCGCTGCTACTGCTTCTACACTGCTGCTGCTATGCTCTGCACTGCTCCTCCCAACCTCCAGATCTGCCTCTACCTCTGCTTCATCCGTGATCTATGCACCTAATGCTCCACTTGTCTCGCTACTGTCTTAAGGCTGCCGTAACTCGCTTGTTGATCCAAGAGATGAGCTGAACAAGGATCCCGCCTTACTTCCATGTAGCTCCTCTACATGTCCATGTCACCCCACCTCCGTGGTTCATGAGCACTCATGGCTACATCATCTCCGGACCCATCATCTACCACCGCTGCTTTGGAAGAAGATGCTTCCTTGTCCTTCTTCTTTTCTAGACAATGGCTGGCAAAATGTCCCATTTCGCCACACTGGAAGCACTTGATCTTAGAAAGATCCTTCTTCTTCTTTGACTGCTTCTTCGATGCCAACGTTGCATCTTCCTCCTCTTCCTTCTTTACTTTGCTCATCCTAGGGTTGTGTTGCTTCTTGGTGAATCTGCGTAGTTCTTCTTGCCGCAGGATTGACCACAAGTTGTCCCAATCTGGGAGGTCCGCTCTGCAAAAAATACTTTGGACAAAGGTTTCCCACTCATCCGTGACTGCATTGAGGGTAGTCCTGACTATCACCACATCATCTACGATTGCACTCGTTGTAGCCAGCTGATCCCTGAATGACTGCAATCTGAAGAGGAAATGCTCAATGTCTTCTCCCTTGGTCATCATGAATGACCTCATTTGGGCCTCCAACAACATCTTTCTTTGGACTGATTTTCCCTCATATAGATAAGTCAAGGCCTTCCACATCTCATTAGTTGTCCTCTTCTCAGCTATGTGTGGCACAATATGGTCCTTGATACTGTCCATTATTAGCCGCTTGGCATGCCCAACAACTTCTCTATGCTTACGTAGGAGATCCACATCTGTCGATGTGGCCAAAGTCTACTCTGCATGGTCTCTTAGATCGTATGCCTCAAGGACAATCAGGATCCTTGCTTTCCACACCGAAAAGTTTGAGAGGCCCTCTAGCCTATCCTGATCATGCAGTCCATGAGGAGCCATCTGCTCAGAATGTGTCGGAGCTTCTCCTCTCTATGCTAGAGATCTGGCTTTAGGGTCCTTTACGAATTGGGCACCCTCTGCTCCCTCTGACACTTGATTTCCCTCCTTGGAAATCTACCAAATCAACTATGATCTAGCTTCTTCTTTGATCCTTTGATCAAACTGCAAGTTTCCTTTGTCAAGAAACTCTCTGAGAAGCTGATCTCTTCCCAAACTTTGTCACTTATGCTAAGGTTAAAAATCTGAAAACTTTAGAAGTTTAACCCCACCAGCTCTTTTGAATTTCTGCAACTTTTCTGCAGACTTTTTCTGGATCTGACAGATTCAGATCTGAATCACAATGGCTGGCTTCAAACCCAACCAGCGTTGTTTCTGAGCTGCCTCTGCGCAGTAATTGCGTGGGCTTGCTAGGACACAGCACTGGGCAGCGTCACCCTTCCCTTTGCGTGAATCTCCTCCTGAAAACTACGTTGTCCCTTCAGATCTACTTTTCTGTTGCCTTTCCAGCTGCTTTCTGTAGGTAGATCCTTCAGATGCTTCAGCTGGCGACCCTTCTAGATTTGCAATTGCTCTGATACCATGTAGAAATTTTTGAATCTTAATTCTTATGCAGAAATTATTTCCGTTAATCCGGTTAAGCTTCTCCTACTTATACAAGTTATCAACTGAATAAATTCAAGTTAACATCAAAGCAAAACACATAACAGAGCTCTAACAATTCAGATCTAGAATAAATACATGCACACATAGGCAAAGTGACACAGTTATTTGTGGACAAACTGTCCCCAGAAAAACCCAATGTGGGAAAATTGGTCTCCAGCTCTGGCTCCTGGAGGGCTCTATTATTAAGAATATTTCTGAATACACAACTCTGGGTTCCAGATCTGGAAAACCCTACAAAGAAAACTCTAGATCTGCAGCACCTGGCTGATCTAAGACCAACAATATTGACTAATCCACAACCTCAAATGGGATTTACAGAACTAAGCAAGATCTAAGCCTAGAAACCCTAGATCTGCCCCTGAAAGATACTACGTCAGCCTCTGAAGGCCTCCAAATGCTCACCACTGTCACTGGAAGGGACTGCGTTACCCCAGACTGGGTGACACAGTCACTACAATGCCCCTAAGCGTCTCTGCGTAACCCCTGAAGGGTTTCCTGAAAATCAAGCTGTCCTTGTTGTTGCTGTTGCTGCCAACTGCTGTTGCTATTGCTGCCGTCTATTGCTGCTACTACTGCTGTCGTCTGCTGCTGCCTTCCTCTGCGTTGTCTTTCCCGATCTCCTCTACTCCTTGTGTATTCTAGACCCTGGGATCAAATCATCCCCTTGGTCTAAATTCCCCTCTCTACAACTGAAACACTTGAGAATTCTTAGCAACCCCGCCCTAGAATCTCAGCTTGGCTTCAATGCTCTGCCTCTGTGTGTCTTACAAATGACCTCAAGCCTTTCCTTTATACTTTTCTCATTGACAAATCAACGGCCAAGATTAAATCTTTAATCAATGGCTAAGATTAAAAGAAAGCTTGATCCTGTTGAGAATTTGGAGGGCTTAAGGTTAATAAAAATTCTCTTCTTGATAATTACTTGTGAGCTTTCTTGTGTTGCTTATGTATTCTCTTAGTTAATCTTTCATCAAGTCAATTATCAATGCACAGGACACAAATGTTTGAGCAGAACACTTTTATTGTAGGAAGGTAAATCATAGATTTACCTTCCTTACATTACACTTCTGATCTGCACTTCAGCATTCACATTAACCTTTAGTACCTTGCCTTCAACATTTAGCATTTACTTTCAGCACTTCGAGGTTACCTATAGCACTTCAGATTTACCTTCAGACTTTCAGACCTTCACTTTAACCTTCAGACTTCACTTTTACCTTCAGACCTTAGACCTTCAGACCTTAGACCTTCAGACTTCACTTTTACCTTCAGACCTGCACTGTTATGAACTTACTTGTCTTAAAATTTCTTGTCTTAAATGAACCGCAGACCAGCTTATCTATAGAAGTATACTTTCTGATTTTAGGCCGACTCATCAATCTGACTTTGGGCCGACTTGTCCACAATTTTAAGGCCGACATGAAAAGCATTTCATGAGGTTTTTATTCACATATATTCTAGCATTGTTAGAGAGTTGTCTTCACTGAATTTGGAGCTTAACTTCCAACGCTTTTTGAGCTTGTCTTCCAGCTTGTTTGAGGGTTGTTTGTGAGCTTCTTTACAAGGTCTTTGGAGCATAGATATCTAAACTAATCCTTCATGTATATGACACTTCAATTATGGAGGAAGACAAGAACCTAGAAGACATCAAGAAGAAGTCTATCTACATAATAAAAATCTTGCTCATGAAACCCATGAAGCAAGTACACCAAAATACATTTTATTAACTCTGTCTTCTTCTTTACATAAACACATAATTACATAGTCAACATGAAGACTGACCTAGTTACACTTTTCAACACTCCCTCTTAACTAGGGAGGTATTCATACAGATACATGGTTACTTTCAAACTGAAGAATCTCATAAGAAGAATCGGATTGGTAATCGCATCTGTATAGCATCATATCAACTAGCATTTCCCTAGTGCAAGGCTTTGACTAACAACCCCATCTCTTCAACGAGACAACGGGTTTCAATGCTGGCAAGAAACATGACTTATAGACACCTTCGTCATTGTCTCTCCAAGGTACATACTCCACCCGGGTGTTCCCAAAGTATGACCTTCTTGGACTATTCTTCTCTTGGGTAGCTAGCCCTCAAAGAATATCGGTCCCCAACTACTCTTATCTTGAATGTCCTATCACATTCTCAAAAAGTATCGAATGCCATATGATTACCCAATCCTCCATTCTGTCTTCCCAAGACCAGAATGATGTGTCTATCTCTCCCTCTCAACTAGGGAGGACCTTATTCCACAAGGGAATGTACTCATTCTTATACAAAGAATGTACCTAAGCTCATCCTTAGGAATTACCAAGTTTCTTCCAAGTAAGAAACTTACCATCAGGCTCCCTCTTAACCAGGGACCTCTAGCAGCAATGGTGAGACACCCAGCTGCTCATGAAGAATTCCCGTTCTTGATGTCATGGATTTCGATATTGAGGAATCTCCAACTTTTAGCTTCATAGGGTATAGACATCCATCACTTCCATCCTGAGTCATGTCAGCTATCAAAGAGTGATTCATCAGACTTCCTTATCTGGTCTTCTATTGTGCCATGCTGCTTTCTTTCGAATCATCTTCCAGGATCATTCATCCTCTTTCATGATTAGCAGCCCTGCATAAATTCATCCAGAGAAACATTTACATATGAACTTTTAAAACAAAAGTTACCTCAGTGATGATCTTTCACCATGACATCTTTCTGTAAGCATCGACATCCTTCATACAGATTGACACATCTCCTACTGATATGTTTTTCCAAGGGTCTTTTTCCTTACCAGACTTGTCAGAGTCTACATATCTTTCCAGGCAATCTCCTAGTCACATCTTCTTGGCCTCCAGATGATAGTAGTCTCTTGACATGGTTTCATTTTGTAATATTCCTAATTAGCACCGTTAATTGGAATATTTGATTTTTGTATAGTTTTGCCGACTATAGTTAATTAATAAATAAAAGTGAGAAAAGGGGTCTAACTCACTTAAATAAAATAAAGTGTTTCCCTAGTAGAGGCAACGTTGTAACTTTAGGGGGAGCCTTGGGGGTCCACACCACACATGAGAGGAGGCTCACGTAGCCTCTAGAAGCAACTGCGCAGGCATAGGAGGAGCTTATGGAGAGAGGGGACGCAGTTAGGGTTTTGAGGGGAGCTAGCACTATAAAAGGTGGGAGTTTCACCTTATTTGGCATTATTGATATTGTTGATGATATTGAGCTAGACTTCTGTCTACTTGAGCACGCTGGCTGTTTAGTCGGTCTGCAGCACTGTTTAGTGCGACTGAGTGTCTCCGGTCGGAGATCTCACCCTTGGCCCCGGGGGACTTCGAGTGCCTGCTCGGGCAAGGTTTTTTTTCAGTCTTTAGCAGGAGATTTGCGGGTGTTTTGTTGGGAGTTTTGCTGAGGAGCTGAGCTTCATTGGGTGACTGCGCAGTCCTTGGAGGGAGGACGCAGTTTGAGTTGGAGCTGTTCAGTGGTAGAGATTTCTGCAGGAGATTCAGGCCTATTCCGGTGTGGAGGTTCAGCGTTTATCATTTGGTGAGTTTCCTGAGGAGTTGTGGCCCCATTTCAGTCTATTTCAGTTGGTGTCTGCGCAGTTCTTGGAGGGACAACGTTTTTCTAGGAGGGTGGTTTCTGGGGGTGATTTTCGGAGGTGGTCCGTTTTGTATATGGTTTCTAGGTTTTGTCCGGGGTGGTGAGTTCAGGTGGTTTGCCGATTTTCAGCTCATTTCGGCAAGGGGATCAGCCCCTAGCTTCAGTTCATTCCAGCAGCAGCAGTTTACGGCAGTTTCTTTCAGCAGCTGGGATGCAGTTTCTTGTAGCAGCCATTCCCTGTTTTTCTGAGAGGGTTCTTCACTTGCCTTGAGCAAGGATAGGTGCATTTATTCTGATTATCCATTGTATCTCATTATATTCTCAGATTAATAAAATGGCTTAGCATTTCCGACATTTTTATGTGTATTTGCTTTATGTTCTATTTTCGGCATTTCCTATATTGTCGTATGCTTGTATTGCTGTCTATTTCCCATTCGGGATATTACAGTGGTATCAGAGCATAATTCTGGCTCAGCCTGTGGTCTATGACATTGGGAAAGAGATCATACAGAGGTTTGCTGGAATTTTCGAGAGCAATAGCAGTTGCAGTACCAAAAACGAAATTGGAAAAAGGGCCAAAATATAAAGGGTCAAATTTTGAAGGTTGGAATTAGAAGAAACGTTTTCTGGGTTTTTCTGGGTTTTGGGCAGGGATCACCTTCCCAAATTCCTGTAATTTTTTGAGTAGTTTTCAGTGGGTAAATCGGAGGTTGAAGTTAAGCAGTAGTATGGTTTTGCAGCAGCCGTGCAGTTTCTGAGGAGCCTGTAGACACATAGCAGAAAGAGCCGATGGCAGGTGATGATGATGAGAGGAGATTTAGAGAGGTGCTCCAACACATGCAGGATGTGTCACAGAGACTCACTGCGCTGGAGAGGCAGTGGGAAACCCCAAGGGGTTTTCAGATTGGTGAGGGATTAGGCACATCCCACCATTTGCCGGAGCATGATGCCACTCAGCATATGGCATCACATACACCCACATGTCCTACCATGCCCACTTTTCTGGATGAAGACATAGGGGCAGGAGCACAGCGAGAGCCGGAGCCGGGCCACATGGGTGACTATTTTGCAGAGTACCAGGCATACGGGCAGGAGTTCATGGAGGCTCTCTCGTTCAGAGACTTTGTCCAGCTCCGGCGTGATAGTAGACCTCACAACTTTCACAGAGGGAACAGGCGCTCACATGATGGGGGCTTACGGCGCACAGTGGACAGATTCCATCTACCGACATTTGACGGGTCATCCAGGCGCTCAGAAAAAGCTTGGGTGGACAAGTTGGATACCTCTTTCCAGCTTGACCGAGTATCGGAGAGGGAAACCATTAAAATGGTTACCTCGCACTTGGAGGATGAGGGCACACAGGATTGCAGGGAGTCTGAGGTTACACCTAGTGTGACATAGGATTCACCCTCATTGGAGACCTCCTTGGCCATGTCGGTTGATGTGGTAGTGGAGAAGGTAGAGCCTACCTCAGTAGAGCCATCCATTGAGGTGATGACCAGAGTCGTGTCCGAGTCTTCAGGTGGTAGCAGCACACGACAGATGGGTGAGACGATAGAAGATATATCCACCTTTGATGAGGCACTAGCAGGTACAGAGGTATTGGATGATGGTCACAGACAGCGGTATCATCGGCTTCGGGCGGACCTTCGAGTTTTGAGAGAGAAGGCCACGTCAGTACGGGAGACCATTTTGTTGCAGGACCAGGAGCTGGAGGGTATGAGAGTGACTTGTGCCAAGTCGGCGGCCAAGTTGGTCCGCATTGGGGAACGACTGGATTCCCTGATGGTACAATCGGAGGGCACGTTGGAGCATCAGATCATTCCCCTTCAGGCATGTATGGATGGGACTAGCAGTGTTGTTGGGTCATCTCTTTCCGTTGGAGAGAGAGAGGCAGAGCCACCTAGTCAGATCTCATACGTTGACTTTGATAGCGGTATGAGACGATCAGAGTTGCACAGGGTACAGCATCCACATGTTGAGGTTGGATGGAGAGAGATTTTGAGTTGGTACTCGGTGGAGCGGGCTATGGAGATGGTGATGGATCCGAGTGTAGCTCAGCAGGAGTTTCTATGCATGGGGATTACAGGAACCCAGATTGGCATTGGGATCCAGGTGGGATCACCTATCGTCTCCCAGGCAGGTCAGCTGACTATGTCTTGGAGAGTACAGATGGCCTAGCAATAGAGCATGTGCAGTTTCGGTCAGTGGCCAACCAGTTTATGGGCAGATTCCCTAGGTTGTTTGGGGATGACACTCGTACACGGGATCACGGGGTGGTCAACATACCTTGGCAGGAGTTTGTCGGAGGAAGTGGCATTGGCAGGCCACCAGATGGTGCCTTGTATGGGGCCAAGGATTCTTCAGCTTTGTGTGGGGCACAGAGGACGTAGCGGAGCCGAGCAGTGGTGGTAACACTACTGACCCATAGGGAGATTCACTTCTCGGACCCCTCGAGGAGGATTTGCAGTGATGATCCATTTGTCGGCGGGTATAGTGATGTGACGGTGGACATGACGATACCGATTGGTGGTAGTCCGATATGTAGAGGCACAGCTCTAGGACATCACATCCATGGATGTGTGGGAGCCTCTAGCATTGAGCGGTGGATTGCCGGTGGACATGGAGTAGCATGGTGGTGTACCATAGTGTGTGGGACTGCATTGTGGAGTAGGAGTATCCTACATCACATTGAGAGCATGCGGAGAGTGACCGATGCTTGGACACAGTTAGGGCACGAGATGGTACAGGGTGCTACAGCAATAGCACATGGTATCCAGCAGTATACAGGGGTATACCTCAGTGTGCAGTGGCATGGCGAGGAGTACATGGATGATCGGTGGTATGCGAGGGCATATGGTGTTGCACAGCAGGGTCTTAGAGCATTG
This sequence comes from Pinus albicaulis, assembly GCA_034641835.2. NCBI lineage: Eukaryota > Viridiplantae > Streptophyta > Pinopsida > Pinales > Pinaceae > Pinus > Pinus albicaulis. The sequence goes on along the minus strand of CM076577.1, from coordinate 221,618,191 downwards.
CTTCCAGGGA